>CAUYRT010098007.1:0-33856 GCA_963574885.1 Lepilemur ruficaudatus
AATCCTCATTATTAATTATGTAAAACAGCAGTCTCCACCATTTTGGCACCAGGGTCCTGTTTCATGTAAGGCAATTCTTTCATGGAGAGGATGGGGGCAGCTGGATGGTTTGGGGATGATTCAAGCACATTACATTTATTGTGCAGTCAAACCTCTCTGCTAATAATAATCTGTATTTGCAGCCATTCCCCAGCGCTAGCATCACCTCCTCAGCTCCACCTCAGATCATCAGGCATTAAATTCTTATAAGGAGCACAAAACCTAGATACCTCACATGCACAGTTTACAGTAGGGTTAGAGCTCCTGTGAGAATCCAATGCTGCTGCTCATCTGATAGGAGGCGGAGCTTATGTGGTAATGGGAGTGATGGGGAGCCCCTGTGAATACAGATGAAGCTTCACTCACTTGCTTGACTGCCGCTCACCTCCTGCTGTGTGGCACAGTTCCTAACAGGGCCAAGGCCCAGGGGTTGGGGACTACAGATCTAAAAGGTTTACAAGATAGTACTATAGCAGAATGGGGAAAAAAGAAAGATTGTTTATTATGTATCTAGCTTAAAGTGTGTCAGGGTTTCCAATAATGTTTTGCCTTTTTCTTATGGTAAATTTCTCCTAGTTAAGTTAGTGATTTTCAATGCCTTTACAACCGTGACACATTTAAAAAGTCTTATACACATCCAGTGGTAGCAATAATATACCTTTGCAGTGATCCTCTTAGAGGTTAAGAGATGGGTTAGGACATATCACATAACAAATATTTTGCATTTCAAAATTCCCCAGGGAGGATGATGCTTGAAACAATGCAGTTGAAAAATCCACCCTCATCATGAGGTTGTGATATAACCTCCTTCAACTCAGTTATTTTGATTGGAAGTAAATGAAAACTATTCCAACACCAATTTTGTTCATATGTAAAACAGAAAGTCAAGAATTGAAATTTCAGTGGGTTCATATTCCCAGAAGTTGTCAAAATGCCATCTTAAAAAATTTGCTAGTGCTTTCAAATCTGTGGTTACCCAATATGAGTACATAAATAACCCCCAACAATAACAATGACACAACAGCAAACAATGGCAAGTATGGCAATTATTTAAGTACGCTTGAGATAGGCAAGGTTAGTTACAGATTTGCAATCTGTGAATTTAATTAGATCAGGCAATGAGATTTTAATCTCAAAATCAGTTTAAATTTAGTGGAAATTTCTGTGGGAGCATATCACTTTTACAGATACTATAGATATTCAAATATTATATTATTAAGATTGTTTTAATATCTCAATATACACTAAGGCATTTTTTAAAATGTCAACTACACATTAATTCATGTAACATACATTTATTGGGCACCTCTTTTAAGTAGGCATTTGTCATACAAAAAGAGGTGAGATAAATTGATACATTCTACTATTTGCAGCTTACAGTCTAGGGCAGAACACAAATAATTACCCAAATAAATTCAAAATTACAAAATTAAAACAACTGGAATATGAAGAGAACTACAAAATACTACACATAAATCATATAACGTGCATCCATTTTGAAAACTAAGATACGCTTCCTGCAAAAGTTACTTTTAAACTGTAATATAATATGTTAGAAGTTAAATAGACGAATTTTTTGGAAAAGAAGCAGAGCTCCACAGAAAACATTTCTCGTCGGTGAATGATATGCATAAAAGTCAATAATGCAGGAAAGAGCGTTGAATGTTTGAGGGACCCACACAAATATAGAGAGGCTGGAACATAGCAAATCGGGAAAGAAAATGTGTGAGATAAAATGAAGAGGTTTTATAAGGAATAGAAAATACTGGATTTTGTAGGCCAAGTTAATGGTGTGTATTTTGGTCCTAGAAATAATACATAAAATATATTTTATAAATTTAATTATTATATTATTAGATTTGCATTTTTAAAAGGTAACTTTGTTTACACTTTCAGATTTGTGGGACAGAGTAAGGTATGTGACATTAAATACAGCTTTTCCATCACCATGCAATAATCACCATGACACTATTATAGAGAATTATTATAATATAACAATCTAAATGAAATACCTACATAGAATAATTTAAAAAACTGTTTTTGTAGAATCACAGTAGAATTTTCTACCTAAATATATGCATACATTCAATCTCTGAAAAGAGATCAGCAAATTGGAATCGTTGTTATGTGATTCAGAAGTAAATGACTAGGAAAACCAGTGCAAGATGGGGTCAAAGGACTCTCCGGTCAGCTTTCCCCTTGAAGAAACACCAATTTGTTTAACTCTACATGCACAAAAATACTTTCACAAGAGCTATAAAAACCAGGTGAAAGATTACAGTATGTGGTTGTAGTACAATAACAAGGAAAGATTCATTGAAGAGGGTAGGAAGGACAGTTTTGCATTACCCAAATCACCCTTTCCCCAACCCCAGGCAGTACAGTGTGAAAAGGGATACTATATTCATTTGGGGGAAAAGAGGAAAGTAAGCACAGGACTTTGCCTTGTACTCCAACTCCAGGCCCACCGCAGGAAATTTAGATCCAGGCAGGCACCCTACAGTTCCAGACTTCTGGCCAGATGTTTGCATATGATGTTTGCATATGAACCTTCAGACCCATCCTGGCACCAGGCAGGAACCTACACCACCAGTCTTAAGGCCTGCAATGCAAACTGAATTTCTGGCTAAGATAATGGCAAGACGAACATCACACAGTCCCAGGTTCCAGATAGCCCTCAGGGGCAAGCCGGCCTCAGCAGTCCCAGGCTTCTGACCTACTCCAGCACCATGCCAGACAAATCAGACTGGGTTTCAGGTGTGTCCCAATGCCACACTGGCAGTAGTAGACCCAAGGATCAGGCATGCACCATGCTCTGCTGAACACATTGGCCCAAGGGTTCAGAACCATGTCAAACAGCCTGCCCATAGTCTCTGAATGGGCTGAGTGTTGAAGGTGTTTTCCAGAAAAAGCCAGTCTGCAATGACTGAAATAATTACTTACTTCTCAAATATACTGACATCAATGCATGGCCACAAGAATCAAAAATAGAAACAAAAATACCACAAAGTGGATAGCTTATAAATGACAGAGATTTATTTGTCACAACTCTGGTGGCTGGAAAGTATAAGATAAAAAAGCCAGCAGAGTTAGTGTCTGGTAAGCCCCCCCTTTTTCATAAATGTTGCCTTCTAGCTATATCTTCATATCTTGGAAGGAACTGTCTAGCTATCTGGGATCTGTCTTATGAGAGCATTTGTCCCAATTATGAGTATTCCCCCCACCGATGACCTAATCACCTCCCAAAAGGCCCTACCTCCTAATACCATAGCCTTGGAGGTTAGGATTTTAACATATGATTTTGGGAGTGGGAACAAAACCATTCAAATCTGAACCATTCAGATCATAGCAGACTATATGAATTGAATCTTTATTAATGTAGTTTGTATTTACCAAAAGAAATTAGAGTGTAGCTCCAGTGAAAAGATCTAGAACTCTATTTGGTTGCAGAGTTCCACCTTCCTGGCTGACATAGTATTTATGGATATAGGGTTTGGATTCCTGGACAGACTTAACTCTAACATTTACCACCTGTGAATAAGTGTCCCAACCTCTTGAGTCTGTTTTTTCATCTGCACAATAGGGATAAATAATAATGATTCTATTGTCACATATTTGTTATTAAACATTCAGAGATGTAAACCATCCAAAACACTTAGCCTGGCAAATAGTTAATGCTTCATAAATAATGACTAATTTTCATGGTACCTTATGGCCCAAGTGATATTTTAAATCATTCTCAATATTGTTGCAGAGAAGAATGCATTATACCTTTGAACAGTGTCTGACATTGCATCCAAAGGACTGTTTTGGCAAAATTCTTATGTTTAGTGGAGATTAACACCAAAATAATTATGATTCGTTTTTTTGTTCATTTAATAAAGATTTATTTAGAATCTAAAAGAAAAAAATAAGTTAGGAGACAGGAAGCAAGGGGTGTGAAGATCACAATAACTGGAAGGAGTTTAACACAGTTGGGTGTAAGAGGAAGGGTTTGCGAGACTACAACCAAGAAAGGGCATGGCTGAGAAAAGAGCAATAAAGAATTTTTGCCCAGAACCCCTCATGTACTTCCAGCCCTACCTAAAAAACTCAAGCCACCAAAATCCATCAACCAATAGAGAATGCCTGGTAGAGCACTAGTCCTCCACTGGCCTCTCTTCTGGCAGTTCCATGTCTGTGTTTTACCAATGTTTATTTTCAATAGATCACTGTGTATGGGTAGAAGATAAAACCGAAAGTTAAGTGAGAACTAATAATGATAGACTTAGTGGATAATGTTCAGGAGTTTTAACTGTATTCTGAGGCCACTAATGACATTTAAGTAAGTGAATTCCATCATTAGATATATACCAGTATCAAAGCATTTATGGATAAGAGTGTGAAAGGACACAGGTAGAATTATTCTTACCTTTCCTTCAGGGTAGGATGGGGGGAATGTACAGAGGGCTGTAACACTATGAATGTTGAATATTAATTCTCAGAGCATGAGAATGAAATTTAGAGTTCTCATCTGGTCCCACAATATTGAAATAGTGTCTAGACTTGCTGATTGGCATCTGAGTGCCTGTTTCTCATTAAAGTGTAATACTCTAGCTAAACAGGAGAGTAGTTGAGTCTTCAAATGAGATTTTCTATTCAGAGTCAGTATAATTTAGTTCTCTTCTCACTGAAGTCTATTATCACTTTGTCAAATTATACTACTGTATGACATAAAATCTAGTTATGGAGACTTAAAATCTAGATTTGGCAGCATTTAACACATTTTTATCTTGCTCTAAAAATCTTTTTTACCACTATAAGCTCAAGCTTTTCACCCTATCACATCTAAGCAGGCAGTTGAATACACAATTACCGCATAGTTCAGGTCATAAACTTTGCACAATTATGCACTGAGGTAATATGTATTATGATTTTTCTCTCAATTACTTTTCTTCTAAAATGCTGTTTTCATTTCATTTCTGATTTTAATATTAAAATGTTTTCAGTTGCGCCATAAAAAATGTGTAATGTGATTGCTTATATTCTCTGCCCAGTGAATAATGAAGTCTCCTAAACATTAAAATCTTGTAATTAGTAGTATCTGCTGTATCCATTTAATGTTGGGTGCTCTTCAATTTTTTTTGATGCTTCTTCCGGTAATTTACTCAAGCAAACTGCATACTGTAAATGAAGTCAGTCATCATATGCTGTATACTATAAACTAATGAAGATACATTTAATAGGGGTTTTTATCTCCAATAACTTATGTTATTTTTTATTCACAAATTAGAAGAGATGTTTAAAGTTACTACTGAATCGATTAACTTAATTTGAGAATACAGTTCATCAAAGCAACTAAGCTTTAGTGCAGCTTCTTTCTTCTTTTTGGTTTTGTATTATCTTTTAAATGTCTTCATTGTTGACCTGACTTCCAGAAAATTAATTCTTCACACATTTTATTTGTTCTTTCAACATAACAGAAACAAAAACTTCCAGCCATAAATTGAACTTGCAGTTAGAGCTTAATGATAAATACATCCCTTTTCTCTGCTACTTCCAATGATGAAATGCTATTAGCACTGAACTCTCACTTTACTACTCCAGACCCAATGAATAACATTAATTGTTTTGTATTCCCTACACCAACTCATTCTGCCTGATTCATAAAACAGTTATGCACCATTTAGAAACATTTCTCAGTAGGCTTCATTTTTTCCCTAAAACAAAGACTTTGACTTCATTAATCTCACTTTCTTATTCTCAAAATGCAGCATGAATTCTGAATTATACACTAAGTTTTAAACAATTCTCATAGTCTCTTAATTAGCTGAGAAGGGAAAATCTCTAAAAGTGTGTTCAAATGTAGATTTAGCACAATAGATTTGGAAAAAATCTATTGGAAAAAATTAGGAAAAAATGTCAGTTATTTTTAACAAGTACTTCTGCTAACTGAATTTTCTTAAAGTATTTGCAAGAATGCTATTTGTTATGTAAACTTCAAAGAATAAAAGCACCACAAGTGGACATCTAAACACCAACTACTATTTATTTCAGCATTAAAAAATATGAAACAATTTGGATAGAACTAGAGACCATTATCGTAAGTGAAGTATCTGAAGAATGGAAAAATAAACACCACATGTTTTCGTTATTAAATTGAAACTAACTGATGAGCACACATGTGCACGAAAGAAAGTAAATCTCAACAGAAATCAGGCAACAGGGAGTGGGGAGGATGGGATGGGAGAAAACCTACTTAAGTGGTACACTGAACACTACCTGGGTGACAGGCACACTTTGAACCCTGACTCTGTATCGTTCCAATTTTAGTATATGTGCTGCCGAAGAGAGTACTGAACCCTGACTCTGAATACAGGTCTATGGCCACTCCCTTAGGATAAATTCTTAGATGTGGATTTCCTGAACTAATATTCAAAGATTATTATTGTAAGTTTCCAAATTTTACTCCTATCAGCACTGTGTAAACTTGGCCACTTTCCCAGAACCCTGGAAATCAAGAATGATTTACAAACATATAAATAAGAGGGGTAGAAATATTGTGATATTATCATTCTAAGCTTTTTTTTTTGTAGGAAAGAAAGCTTAGAATGTTGATTGTAGCTCTTGCTCAGTTTTCATTGACAATACATGGGAATTAAAATAAAAGTGGAAAGACATATCTATTTTGTTTTATCAAGTACTCAGCAGTTGTTGACTTTATTTTACTAAGCAGCCCCAATTCCATGGTAGAAAAATCAAGAAAGTCAATTGTTCCTTTAATGCTTTTTTTTTTTAAATACTTAGATCTCTATGGTATATTTTTCAGTGAACAAATCTCATAATATAGCAGACGTCTACAACTTATTTTGGAAGTAAAACACTCAAACCATGTCAGAAATTTAATATAATCTCAAAGATGTTCCATTATCAGAAAGTAATATTATACTAGTTTCACTCTACCTTGAGGGACTTAGATGAATTTGCTCATTTTGTAAATAGCTTTATAAAAAATAATAACTTCAGGAAAGATGAACCTTTCTAAAAAGCATGGAATTGAGTTTACATTTGTTAACACGATTCAACAGATGACTTGAATTTCAAATGTTTTGTGTAATTTTTGTAAGGAAATTGAAGAAAAACTTGAAAAAAATGGTTGTATTGGAGCTATTTTTAAAAAATATTAAAGATATTAAAGCACTTCCTGCATTAATTGTGACATATAAAAAGCTTGGAAGTCATCTCATTCATCCTTACAATATTAAAAAGATGGATCAATTGAAAATTAATGACTTTTTGTGCGGCCATTAAAGATAGCAGAACTGGGTCTTCAAAAAGAGAAAAACAAGAAAATTGATGAACCTCTAGCCAGATTAACTAACAAAAAGAAGAAAGGCACAAAGTACTAATATTACAAATGAAGAGGAATCATCACTAATGATGCAATAGACATTAAACAATAAAAGGAATGTAATAAATAACTCCATGCTCACAAATTTGATAACTTAAAGTGCACCAATAAACTTACAATAAGTAAACTACCAACACTCATAAAAAGAGAATAGATTACTTGAATAGCTCTCTATTTATTAAAGAATTGAACCAACCATTAATATTGTGGTGGACACCGGGTCATCTCTCAGCCACGCTTGAACAAAGCAGTTCTCGGAACACCTGTTCTCACATGGATTGTTTCTTGTTGATCAGCCTCAAGATGCCTTGTGACTTGCAAACAAGTCAGGGTGCCTTGACCGGCAAACGGGAAAGGGCAAAGGAGGAGACGCACTCGTTAACTCCCTGAGGCAGAGCGGTGAGAACCAGTCCATGTTGAGACGAAAACTTCTGAGAACGGAAAATAGCGGTGGGAAAAGTTGGGGTAGACTAGGACAGATGCCAAAAGAACAGTGTTAAAAATAAAGACGCCGCAGGCGAGAGGTGCTGCAGTCTTGTACCGTCTTCGTGTGTTTGTTGTTTGTCTTCTGTGTTCATTCCTCCTCACCAAGTGGGGCCACAACAAATATCATTCCAAAAAAGAAAGCAACTAACACAGATGATTTTACTGGTAAATTCTATCAAACGTTAACAGATAAAAAAAATAATAAATTCTTTTGTAAAACAGAGAAATATAGTGAGCATTCAAGACTCATTCTATGAAGCTCGCATACTCTGATATCAAAACCAGATGAAGACATCACATAAAAGGAAACTAAAGCTCAATATCTGACATGAACTTAGATGCAAAAATCCTCAATATTAGCAAATAAATTTAACAATTTACATAAAGTATATATAACATGACCAACTAGGATTTAATACTGGCATATAAGGCTGGCTCAACTTTCAAAACCAATCAATATAATCTACAATATTATTGAGGTAAAGAAGAAAAATCATATGACATTATCTATTTATATAGAAAAATAATTTGTCAAAATCCAACATCCATTCATGATAAAAGCTCTCAATAAGTAGAGGAAAAGGGGAAATTTCTTAACTCTGTAAAGGTCATCAAAAACCTACAGTTACTATCATATTAATGATTAGAAACAGAACACTTTCACAGTAAGATTAGAAACAAGGCAAGTATTTCCTTTCTCACAATTGCTATTGAGCATTTCACTGAAAGTCCTTGCTTATGCAATAAAATAAATAAAGACAGTTAAAGGTATATACATTGAGAAGGAAGAAATGCAGTTTTTGTTCACAGATAAGTTTGTTTATGTAGAAATATGGGCTAGTTGATAATGTATTTATTATCAGCATTCAAAAAATTCTAATATTGCTATACATGTATACTGAAATTGAACAGCTAAGATCACAGATGGTAGTTGCTGAGAACTAGGTTTCTCACATTTATAAAGGATGCTTTTAAGCATCCTTTATAAATGTGAGAAACCTAGTTCTCAGCAACTGAGAATAAAGCATCCTTTATAAAGGATGCTTTTCTTCTTTTTTCTTATACTATTTGACTCTTTTCTCTTCCCTTCTTGACTTTAGTGGTAATGATTAAGTCATTTATGGGAAAAGTTATCTTTTATTAAATTTTTTCCTCTTTACATGTTACGAAGTTATACAATTTTACATTATCTCCATTAGTGATCAATTTAAAATTTGACCAATTAATTATATTTTGAAACATATCCTTCTAGCTTCCAGGGCTTTGTTCTGAGTAAATTTATTTACCTTTATCTTCCAGTTCATTAATCTTGTCATCATAAATATGTCTAAATTTCTGTTTAATCATCACATTAATTTTAATAATTTCTTTAAATTTTTTAACAGTTTATAATTTCTCATGTATTTGGAGCCAGGATTTCTATTGAAACAATGTATGTGAAATAAACTGTATGACTTCCTAACAAGTAGAGAGGAAAAATTGAATAAAAGATAATTCTTCCCATATGTAACTTAATTATTACCACTAAAGGCAAGAAGGGAAGAAAAAAAGGGATGAATAGTACAAAATTTGAAAGGCAGAAAGAAGAGCAAATATATTAGTCACCATAATAAGTACAAATGGACTGAATAAACAGTTAAAAGACAGAAATGTCAGATTGAATTTTGAAAACTCTAAGTTTATGAGGTTTAAAAAGACATATCTGAAACATAAAAGTATGTGTATTAGTCAGAATTAGTTTCTGCAGAAAGCAGAAATCACAAGCTATTTAGAAAGAAAATCTGTTATACATGGATTTAGTTTTTAAAAAAATATTATAGAGAAGTCTCAAGAAGCAGACTCGAAAGTGAGCTTTAAGGTACAGTCTCAGGAATAACAACCACAAAACTGGCCTGCCTTATATTACAAATTTAAGAAATGTTGGGTTCATCATTGTATCAATCTGCTTGCCTCTTACAACATTATTTCAAACCAGTGCTAATTTGTTTTATATTATTTGTGCCTATACATTTTGGGTAATTTTGGTGATAATATATTCACAAATAATAGACATTAGTGTGTTAGACTCTATTTCAGTTTTGTGGTTGAAATAAACCACTCAAGCTTTATATTTAGAAACACAATCTTCATTGTCATATAAATCAATTATCTTGCGTAATCTCTAAGTGTGTTGCAAAAACTAATGGATTTATACACATTTTAGAAGACAAACTGAAGTAAATAACTATAATATGAATTTTGTTAATAAAATATTCAAATGTGAACTGGTATATTAAAATAGATCTTGCCCCTTTTATTTTTGGAAACACCAGAAAGGAAGATATGAAGCATTCAATAATAATTATTTTCTTTTTAGAATTGGTGATGAAATAACATGAAAATGCTAAAGTTATTTCTAGAAAAGATTTCTAAACAATTATGTGTCAGTTATAAACAAAATTAAAATTAATTTTTTAACTGGTCATCTGTTCCAAGTCTGTACCTTGAGATAGTGAAAGTCCAGACAGTAGCATCACAAACTATCCCGGCTCCCTGGTATGCTCCTCTGCCCAGTTATCCAACAGGAAGAAAATCTAACACAATTCGAATAGGAAGAGAATCAGCAGAAATAGCCAGATCCAGAAGAGCTTTCAGACTAGTTTTATTTTGTTCCCACAGCAGTTAAAAACAAAAGATTAATTGAATAAAAATCTAAATCTCTTCTATCAACTACACAATTCAAAAATAGCACTTCAAAATAAGAAAAAAAAATACCTATTTGTTGTAGTTGTCAGCATCAAAAGGACAATGGCAGCAGCTATTTAGCCCACCACAATCCTACCTTACCTGTCTTTCACCGTGTATATGGTCTATATTCCCACATTTCTATCCCTGTTCTCAGCACATATATTCTCAACATCTAGGCATCCATTTCCGGAGGATGGATGTGGCTGGTGACAGGCTCTTGGTGAGTCCTCTTGGCCCTTGACATGACTTCACTGTTCTTAGTTTTTCCCTAGAGTTGTTCTGGGAAAATTAAAAGTGTCTGTTTGGGACTCAGAACATCCGTGAGACAGATAGCTTGCCCTGCCTGCCCAAGGCTCTCAATGTTACAGCGATTCCTCTCTATTAATTTCTACCCATGAGGAATCTCTGTAGTCCAGACCCTCCCTTTTTTCTCAAAGACAGTTACATCAGAAGTAGGTGTTAGATTATTTCCTCAAAAGGCACAGTGAATAAGTTGTGATGCTTAATTATTATTCAAAAATATCACATATAAAAGTCACTAAATAATACAAATATTTCTGATTTCACAAATAGTCCTAAACAAAACATTAAAAACGTGACTCCAAATAATACCCCTAAATGGTCTAAAAATATCCCCAGTCTGACACTAATTTTTCTTTTTCTTTATATTGCTGAGCTAATTATTGAAAAAATTATAGGAGTAACACACAAGCATACACACACACACACACACACACACACACATTTATAAATAAAGAGGTCTCCATAATTAGCTACCTCTTGACTAGACAGCACTACTCTTGGTGTTCACTGACATGAAGAAGAGTTAAGACCATCTCAGATTCCTAAGAAAATATTTTTCTTTTTCTCTCCATTGTGAGACTCATAGCCTCACCTCAATAAAACAGCTGAAACGATTGCTCTGAGGCTGTCCTGACCTACATCCTTGTTTTGTATCATTCACCACAAGATGTCCCAAGTACAACAGTATTAACAACCCCTTTTAACTCTCTACCTTACATGTTTCACCTCACATGCCACTCCATATCTAGTCTACATAAATAACCCTTTAACTTTGGCTTCTGGAATCCACACTCTATGAGTAGCATAATCATAAGTTTTGTTTTTTCTATTGTTCTTATTATTGCCTCATTGTACTAACTAATACACTCCCCATCCCCCTCTTAGGAAGGAAACTTTTCCTGCAGCCTTCTCAAGTGGTGATGACATGTCATCCCACATTTCTCACACCATTTATTCTGGTCAGTGATACATAGTACAGGATATAGTTTCCTTGGTCTTTGTTGCATTTTTCAAATCATTTTAACTCTCTCTTGCCCGAAAATTCCCAGCTTTGAAGTACATTGCATCAGTCTATACCATTCTCTACCCCTCCTTATTCTCCTTCTGGCCATCAACAGACCCTCTGTATCACTTTCCCTTGTTCCACAAAGATACCGACAAGGCACCATTCCAATATAACTGCCTTAATTCAGGGTAGTTCTAATGTTCACATGTCTAATCCTTTCAGTATCCTGACTTCTCCAATCTTAAAATTCCTTTTCTCTAATGATGTTCTCTAATCTTCCTCAGCCACACACTTCCCTCAGTGTGTATTAGCTATTTTAAAATATTATTTCAAGCTCCAATTTAGCAAGAGATATCCTAATACTTGAGTGGTAATTTGGTTAATTTCTAGTTTAAATATAGGGGGATATAAAATATTCACTTGAATATTCCTTTTTACTCTTTTTTAAATATATTGTGACTTCACAGATGTCAAATTTTTTACAATATCTACTCTCTGAAACCTCCCACTATTCCTCTTACTTATCCAAATATCCTCTTAATACTTTTGGCTTTTGTGAAATGTGACCATAACAATATAATGTAGGATATAATTAATTATAATTGCCTCACAAGATGCATCTACTTTTTGAAGCAAATGTTGGTTGGCCTGAAAATGTACTGCCAGAAAGAGTTAATTTGCCTCCCTTTCCTTGGTTATTTCTTACTTGGGACAAGATTGAAGCTCTGCAGTATGGAAAACAGTCCCCAATAAATATCAAATCAATCAATCTATTGATGAATCAAAAAGAACAAGGGATGTTGGCCTTTATTCATCTTCCTGGAAATTGAATTGTGGAACTTATTTCAGGCCAAAGCTGAGTATGTCACAACAGCCTTAGCAACAAATATTCTGAGAAAAGACTGTTACACTGACACAACTCAAATGTGTTAGCACCCTATCAATGCAGGGTGAATCACTTATTAATTCCCTAGTGCTACAAATATCTGGCACAATCAGGTTGGTGAATATGTTCGATGTCAGGCTAAAGATATTTAATTAACAGACATTTAGTTTTCCACCCACGTTTCTGCTTCTGACAGCACCCAGCTTGTTTCAACTGCAAAATATATCAAAAACAGTATATTAGAGGGAAATAATATCAGCAGAGTTAAAGGAGTATTACTTTTTTGATCAATGTTTCAGGCTGATACCTTTATATTGCATTGTAGATCTCTAAAGGAAGGCATATAAAGTTTGGTACAGAGAATGGATGATATATGACTCATAACACTTTACATATTTTGAACTAGAAGAGAGCTAAATTTTTCCTATATAACTTCAGTTTAATCCAAAAGTAGAAAAAAGGATTCTGGAAAGTTCAATGTCATGTCAACTAATTAAGCAGATGCAGCAGCATAAAATATACCTATAAAATCATTTACAAAAAGTAGCACAATAGAGAATTTTAAAGAGGTGATGTAATAATAATGCAGTTATTACATTAATATAGTAATACTTTAATAAACCAAGTTTTATAGTAAAGGTCCCTTTATATACATTCAGTTTTATTTAGAAGAGAAAAAAATGTATAGTCTGTGTGTGCATGTGTGTGTTTCTATACACATATATAAACAGTAAGAAAAATAGATATGCATATTTTTACAGCTGTGTGACAAAAATACCACAATGCAGAGTTTCTGGCTCAAGCAAAGGAAAATGAAGCCAACCCTAGAAAAATTTCTACTTTCTTGCATCTGCTTTCTATATAATTTTGTTGCTTTTAGTGATCATTTCTTCTTCCCCTTTACAGAACTAACACATGTCTACTTTTTGAAAAAAAACATTTCTATCACACAATCTCTAAGTCTTTGATATGTTCATTGATTAATTGCTCTAATTTTTAATCCTGTTTTTAGTATTTCAGGAATTAACAAGCAAGCTCTGAAATCTGGGGTATTGACTGGAGCCAAATGTTCCATGAATTCATTTTATAAAATATCAAATCAAATTTGTTTCTTCTGCATCATCTTGAGCAACATAGGGCAAGTAGAGCAATACAGGGCACCCTTTTACGATAGTGTCCACCTCACCTAGAGGGTGGAGCCCTCCTGGTCTAATCACTTAAAAGTCTCACTCTTGAAGCTGTTGCAATGGCAATTAAATTTCAATATGAATATTGGAGTGGACAAACATTCAAACCATAGCACTCAGTGATTAGAATGGCTCTCTCTCCACTCATCTCAGATGTTTCTGAATTACTTGTTCTTTTTTTTCCCACCTCAGCACTTCCATACCCATTCCTTTGCTAAGCATAGATTAAGCTGCCAGATTTATTTTCTCTGAAAAAAAAGACATTTAAGCTACATGCATACATATATATATATATGAGGTAAAGATATTTTAAAATAGTTAATGTATTAATCTCTCACTTTTAGAATGCCTGTTGTTTTGCTATTTTGCTTCTATATTTAATTATCTCTGATAAGAATTCCTGCTTAATTATTTATTTTAATCTTCAAAAAGTCAAATAAAGGAAATTCAGTTTTATCATAAACAGCTATCTATGACATTTATAAATACATATTTTTAGATGTCAGATCTTTTCTAATATTGAGGTAGAATTTTAAATGCATTGTAGATGTTTTAAAAGATGTTATATGTCCAAAAATTGTGATAAGATACACTGCACAAAAACGAAAAGTATCTTGTGTGAATTAAATAATGATAATAAAAAGAATCTACATTATTTTGTTTTGTATAAAATAAATCAAATCATATTCAGCTACTCAACATACCAAAAAAATATTAATGTCTAAATAAAAATTCATAAGCACCTAAACCAATGTTATCTATTATTAAACAATAAATGGGAGAGTATACATGATGAGTGAATACTTCTTAAATCCCCAGTTTTATTAGGATACATTCAATGATGTCAAAAAAAAAATGAGAAACAGCCAAAATTTTTAGGAAAGATAAAAATCAGAATAAATATAGAAATTTTAAAATTTTATGTTTGTACTTCATATACTAAAATCAGGGAAGTTATAATATCCAACACTGTTAAAAAAGGCATTAACTACATGAATATTAAACAATCGTGTGGAGAAACTTAATGCGTGGAGTAAATTTCTACAGCTAAGGTGTAGGAGGATATACTCTTTAATCCTTTATCATGCTAGGTGAAATAAACAAATTATAATGTTGCCTATCACTGCTATCTAATCAAGAGTTTAGTCATTGACTCTGTGGTATCTCCAAGGCAATCAAACATAAATAGGAACTTCCTTAAAAAAAAAAAAAAAAAGGTACATTTACAACTAAATCTTATAATCAGAGCTGACAGGAAAAGAATTAATGTTCATTTTGCCCAACATAGTCATTTCACAGAGGAAGAGTCTAACACTATGACAGTTAAGTGCCTTTCAAAAAAAAAAAAAAAGGGTGGTCAAAGGAGAAAACTTGAATTTGACTCTATCTTCTGATTCCAGGTTCAATGCACTGTGTAATTATTACTGGTTAGAATGTAATTTAATTAAGCATCAACTAAATGTTGGACACTGCTAAATTTTTGAGAAATAGCTGCAAAATGAATACCTATGATGGTCCATATCACTTTGTTTTCCCTAGTTTACTTATCACATAGTGAAGTAAGTAGAATCTCAGGATGCTTTACAGTAGGTGACAGAATTAACTGGAGAAGAACAGCATGTTTTAAGTTTAACTAAGAATGACATCTGTCCTGTTCCCAAAGGTAGGATTGTGGGGTATTTCAGGAAGATTGATTGAACAAGGAGAGATAAAGTGAAACCTGAAGCTAGCCTTGAATTAGCCAGGCAAGACAAGGAGAACATACATTCCTGGTTATTGCAACATCCTGGGTATAAAGGAATGACAAAGCTTAAGGAATTCAAAGAATTTCCACTGGATAGCCTTTCTTCTTTTCCTTTTTCTTAAACAACCATTGTCAATCCAAAATGTGGAGTGGATATGGAGAGAGAAGAGGATACAAGATAAGAAAACTCACAGAAAATATGTCACCTCTTGATGTTAAAATCTTACCAAGGGCCTCTATCTGGCAGATGCCCAAATACTGATTCTTTGTGTGTGTGTGTTGTGGCTTCCTCAGGCGTTCCTCTTCTGAAGGACTTCACATGAAGACAGAACAGATGAATGTTCTTGGTTGGCTACTTATATTTACCCCTCAACAGTTGACTTCTGCTTGGTCCCCTCTCCTTAACTTACCAATCTTAGCATATTTTTATGAGAGAGAGGGGCACCTAATTCTGACAACCCATGTTTTATAAGTCATATGCCAAGTTTTCTATGCATTTTTCCAGAAAACATTCCATTTGGAGAAACATGAGGCAAAACATTGCCTTTCCTACTCCCAAGAAACTTTCACTACTTACTTTTCTGTCCAATTCTATAGATTCTACTTATACACTCACTTATATGTTCAAATTCAATGCTAAGAAATATTTTTTATAATTAGTTTTTAGATGTTTGCTAGATCTCAGAAAGTTAAAGTTACTATGCAGATCAAAAATGCTATTCCTACTTACATACCCAAGAGCTATGAAAACATGAAAATATATGCATTCGTAAAAACGATGTACATGAATGTTCACAGAAGCATAATTGATGATAGTCAAAAAGTAGAAACAATTCAAATGTCCACCAATGATGAATGAGTAAACAATATGTGGTATGGTCATACAATGGTATATTACTCAGCAATATAAAAGAATTAATGAATTATTGATATAAACTACAACATGCATGACCTTTGAAAACATTATGCTAATTGAAAAAAACAGCAACAGAATACCATATACTGTCTGATTAGTGAATTAATATGAAATTCCAAAATATTTAAATTTATAAAGACAAAATAAATAGATTAGTGTTTCCATTATCTGGAGAGTCGTGGATGGGGACTCACTGCCAATGGATTTGATATTTCTTTTTGGTTGGTGAAATGTTCTAAAATTAGATTGTTGTGGTGTTTGCACAACTCTGTAAATATACTAAAATAATGTTTAATTGTATTCATTCGGGATAAATTTTGGTATATGTGAATTATATTTCACTGATTTAAAGAACATATTGTTTGCCCACAATTCTTGCAAGTCCTTCATAGATTATCTTCCATCTTGTTTTAGATTAGCATAGGAAATTACTTTGCACCTATATTGCTCTCAGCTTTCAAAATTCAAAACTTAGAAAATATTTTTTAAATACACGTAGAATTTTATTTTTTCTTTATTGACAAATAACTGAAGGTGATTAAGAAGAATACATACAGTGCAAAAGGAACAAAGCAAGGTTTTTTATGGAAACACAATCTAATATAAAATTAGAAAAGCAGTAGGTGATGAAGAAAAATAATTCTCAAAAATGCATGCCATAGAGTACTTTAAAGTTTTTATATAATTTAACAACCCTAAATATATTGAAATTAACTATAAAACATGTTCCAAGCACATGAAACAAATGAACTATGAACTTAACTATGAACTTAACAAATGAACTTAACTATGAAAACAAATATGATCAAAGATTCCTATATTCCTAAATATTAAAACAAAGCCAATTTTCAGGACTCACAGGCTTTTTTTTTTCTAAAACAGAAAACTGAGATTTTTTTCCCCAAAAGACCAGATAAGAGGATTCTACAAGGTACAGACTAATGAAGATTCAGAATTTGAAAATTTCATATGGCATTTCTTATAATAGCATTTAAGACTACAGCGAGGTATAAATATAAAGTCTTTTATAAGAAATGACCCCAACAAAGAAATCAAAATGATGTAGTTCCAGTATTTTGTCCTCTGATGACCTGATTTGGTCCAGGATTCCAAGTTTAAATTTTCTGAGGAAAAAATAGAAATATTACATTCACATTAGTTAAATTTATGTGCCATTTTATTTAAATGGGCTTTTCATTGAAGAACTAAAACAATGACTTTGTTCTCTGAAAAAACGTATACTGTATGTTATCTTTTATGGACCCCTTGAATTAATAATTAACAAAATACAGTAGGATAATGTCTTCTTACATGTAACCATAGGAACAATTCAATATTCTGGGAGCTGGAAACAGCAGGGTTTTTACTAACCCTAATTCTGAGAGGACAAAGACAGGAAACAGTTACTAGAATCCAGATGGAAAAACTATGAAGAAAAGAGCTGCTTTGAAAAGCTTGTAACCTCAAGTCAAGGGGAAACACCTCTTGCGACAACCCATCAATGAGGAAGTCAAGGAATAACAACCTTCACCCTTGTTCTTCTCCTGTGTACATCTCCTGTTCCATTGATTATACCTAACCGGAAGCCAGAAGACAGGAAAGCCCATTGATATATCAGAACTCCCATAGATCAGCCTGCAGGGACACAGATCAGGGTTAAAAATTATTGCAAAAGCATCAGGTGAGTTTACACTACCCAAAATATGCATCAAAATGAATGTCCAGCCAACTCACAGGAGAGAGTTGAGCCCTATTTCCAAACCATCTTACAACATAGGCTCACTTTCATTATCTATTAAACAATTTATTGGTTTACATTCTTCGTGGTATTTTCTTGAGAAATGGCAGTATTTTGTAGCCATTTTTTTTAATTTAAATATTTTTTTAATCTTTTTATTTTTTAGAGACAGGGTCTTGCTCTACTGGCTGATCTTGAACTCCTGGCCTCAAGCAATTCTCCCACCTCAGACTCCCAAAGTTCTGGGGTTACAAGTGAGAGCCACTGCACCTACTAAAAGACACCTCTTGAGTAATCATTTTATTATAGATATTTTTAGAATATTGAAAGGATGAAGATTTAAGGTGATAATTGCCAATAATTGGGCAACATTATTGCCAGAAAATGCAGTTGGTATGTTCTAGAAGAGAAAATGATGGAATGAGATAATTGATTTTTAAATGGCAATGAAAGTGGTGAAGTCGCTCCAGCATTGTAGCATAAATGCCTTCTGACCTACTTCACTGATCTCTTGTTTTAATATCGCCCTTGGTAAGACTTGGTGAAATCATATGCAGATCAAGAGAGAGAACCTGAAGTTTTACAACTTTGTTACTTACGGTTTCCCGGGGATAACATAGCACGTCACCAAGGCCCACTGAGGGGAATCACCTGTGTCAGTCACAAGCAGAGGGAGAGAGTAGAACACCAGGCAAGTGCCTTTATTGTAGTTTCCTATAAAATGAATGGGCCAAGGTAAACAGGCTTATGATTGGCTATTTAGAATCATTTCAGTGGGGTCTAGTGCATAGCAGCTGTCCGGAGTTGTCTGGTACACAGCCTTGGGAAATTTCATGGGAGCATATGAATGTGAGAGCCCAATAAGGGAGAAGACTAGGGAAGTGGACTTAATTTTCTGCTCAAGAAGGGAAATTGGCCTCTAGCCAGCACTTCAAAGCTGAGTCTAGCAGGGTTTTATATGCATGTGTATGTGCGCATGTGTGTGTGTATAAAATATTTGCCTGCTTCCTAAATCAAATGAAAAGTAATGATGACAACAAGAATGAGGAAGAAAAAAATTTATGTAAAATTTTGATAGGTTATGTAGTAAGATAATCATATCATCTCACTTTTTTATTGCATAAACACGTTTGGCAGATTTTTTTTCAGAATATTACAGGGACACAAACTTTTTGGTTACATAAATTGTTTTTGTACCATTTGAGTCAAAGTTTACATGTGCACATCACCCATACAGTGTGCATTGTACCTGTTATGTGTGAATTTACCTATCTCCTCCTACCCAGTCTCTCCTGCTTGATTTCCAATGAAATTTCCATGTGTGCACATAAGTGTTGATCGATTAGTTCTGATTTAATGGTAAATACATGTGTTTGTTTTTTCATTCTTGTGATACTTTACTTAGAAGAATGGTTTCCAGTTCCCTCCAAGTTAATACAAGAGATGTTAGTTCACTATGTTTTTTTTTATGGCTGAATAGTACTCTATGGTATATCTGTATCATATTTTATTAGTCCATTCATTTATTGATGGACACTTAGTTGTTTCCACATTTTTGCAATTGTGAATTGTGCTGCTATAAGCATTCACATGTGGGTGTCTTTTTGTTTTTATAGAATGTCTTTCTTTTTCCTTTGGATAACTACCCAATATTGGGTTTGCTGGATCAAATGGTAGTTCTACTTTTCATTCTTTGAGGAATCCCCATACTACTTTCCATAGAAGTTGTACTAGTTTGCAGTCCCAACAACAGCATAAGAGTGTTCCTATCTCTCTGCATCCATGACACTTGGTAGATTTTTACTGTAGTTCATTGTAAATTCTTCACAGAATTTGTGAGTTGATCACCAAAATAGGTCCCTTCTATTGACTTATAAAATTACCTCTCCAATCTCTTATATCCAATAGTATCTTATTTTTAGAATGAACTCAGATAGTAGAATAGGGTAGAAATCATATTGCTATTTTTAATTTTATGTTTAACTTTTATAAAATTGAATTAAAAGTGGGCACTTAATCACCAGAAATAAAAATGTTAACTAATATTAATTAACTGGCTACTATGAGCAAGGCACTGAGCTAAGTACTTTACTTATATTACTTATAATAACATAAGGACCATTTGAAATGGATATGATAATCTTCATTTTATAGGTCAGAATTCTAGGGCATAAAATAATATATTTCACAAAGTCATTTAATTACAAGTAGATTACATGGGACTTGAATTAGACCCTCTGCCTTCAGTAATCATGCACATAACTTCTATGTTAGTATTAAGAGATAGCTTATATTACCTTATAATCACAAACTACACTATTTGCCTGTTGTTGAATTTAATATGAATACAAGAAACAATAGGGAAGCAATTTTGACTAATTATGTAGGTTTTTAGAAGGCATTTTATGGATATATTTAATCAAAAGAATATTGCAAGAAACAATGGTTATTTCCCTTAGAAAATGATGTGCTTCCCAGTTGCTTTATGAAGGATTGGGCAAAGCAGATGACTAATTTGAAAAGCTTTTTAACTATTCCAACATTTTAGTTAGGTAATGATATATCATTCATATGTTTATATCTGTGTGACTTTTAAGACAATAATGGCAATCAAAACACCTGAGAGGAAAAATGTGTGTTTGTGTGTGTGTATATGTATATATTTGTTCCCTTCTCTAAAATGGTAACAATTCAGTGCAATTAGAAAAATACGTAAGATGGAAATTTATATAAAAACAGTGCTCTTTCACTTTCCACATTCTCCATTAGTTCTTGTTATTTCACTTGATCTTTCTAGTTTACTTTAATATGTATTTTTTACCGTGGATATTAAATTGTTAAAGCATTGTGTAATTTCATATTATTTGAGAAAATAAAAGTCATTATTTTAATTTTTGTTCATGACTCTGTGCACTAAATCCTACCTTGTGGGGCTAACAATTTTTAAAAAGCATCTATAGGTACATAATTTATGACTAGAGGATAACGCAAAGGCTGCACAAGTATGGTGCTGTAAGTCTGGCATCGATTGGGCTTTGGCATACAACGGATGCACCTGCAACTGATGCAGTAGAAAATCTTCAGGAAGTAAGTCTTGACAAATCATACTTTCCTACAATCCCTTGTTTCTGTGGTCTGTTATCTAATGTGATATAAAGATGCATTCAACTTCTAACTGTTCCCTATTCTGATTAATGGCATATTTGGAAAAGCTACTGACACAGGAAGGTAGGAGGAAATGCCGCTTTATATAAAGTATGCAATCATTTTTGTACAAGTAAGAACATTTTACTATCCTCACCACGGGTTTTAAGAATATGGATGCTAAAGACATTTCCGTAATATATGTGTTTCTGAACAGCATCTATCTCCAGACATAGTGAACAATTTTCCTTCACTGACTGAGGGAGATTAGTTTATGAGTGATGTGAATGATTTTTTGCACAAACCCAGGAGGACTGCAGTGAGGTAACTAGCATCTGGTTGAAGACAATGGAGCAGCTGGGAGAGAAAACTAGTGAGTGATGTGTGTGAGGATAACAACTTTTCTCATCCTTTGTCAAATATATCAGAGGGGTGCTGTCTGCATTCTGTATTAGTGTCTAATAGGATTTAAAATATTTAACAATTTCCTAATTATTTTGCCTAAGTTTATAAGACACTTCTGCATAATTTATCAAAATTCATCCTCATAGTTATCCCAGGGCCACCTATGATAATTAATTTTATAAATAAAGTTAAGTCTGTGAGTGAATGCCCACAAAGTATGTCCCTTAATTCATATATTGGATTGAGTGTTTCCCTCCCTGACCTATTCTCACTTTAAATCACTCAATGGAATAAACTATAACTGGATATGAATCATAGTAGCAAGCCCTGAATATTATAACCTTTCAAAAATATCTCTTCCATTTGTGACATATCAGAATTAATGAGCATGAAAATAAAATGCCTGAGGCTGAAGTCTCATAAGAGGATACATGGACCTTCACTGCCTGACTTTGAAAAGACGTTTTTTATTATATGGTCCAACCCTATATTAAAACTGTTCTTTAATGAAGTCAGTAAAGTTTGTATGTGTATGTGTGTAGAGGGGGTAGGAAAAGTTAGAAATTACACACTCTATTTGTTCAAGAACTAAGATAGCACTTGTTTTCACCATTGATACAGTATTCTTTAGCAGAGAAACTGGCTTCTGTCCAAAAGATAAAGGCATAGTTGCTGAGTGGTGTTGTTGGAGATAAATAATGAATTTACTGAGTGCATACATATAGCAAAATAAAAATAATTATGAGCTATTGGACGTCTAAGAAATTTTGAAATCGTTTATTCCAGATTTCTAATCATTGTCTGTATTTAGATATTTACATTTTTATTTGTATTTTATTAGTTATTCATTCCTTTTAAAGTAGTCTTTAGTATTTCTTTTAAAGTTTGGGAGAATTGTCTATATGAATGTTGTATTCTTGGAGCACTGTTATGTCTCCAATTTCCACATCTCTAATTAAGTTATACAGACCACGTATACACAGTACTACGTTCAGAATTTAGGATGGATGTTTATCTCTAGACTTCTTTTCATTATTTTTAATGCCTTAAGTGTCACCAATAATTTTGTTAATCTCCCAGTAAAAATTACATCTTCAAATAAGCAAGTAACTAAGCAAGCGTGCATGCACACAAACAGGCAAGGAAATACACAGATTGATAAATAAACAATATTTTTCTACATTTTTAAGTTCATAATTTGATAAAATTTATATTATCCTTTCTATGAACTCTTCTTTCCTGAATAAAATTTTCACTTTATGTATTTATTTATTTGGGTTTAAGGATATAAACTAATACATTTATTTTGCTTTAATAAACACAACTTTTTGTTTAAAGTAACATCCAGTTTTCTTTATTTCTTTTCGATTAAAACCCACAATATTTCTGAGTCAAGTGATAAAAAGTGTGATGTATTTTATCCACCTATTTGCTAAAGACATTGGCATATTTTGGCAATTATATCTGAATACATTATTCTCCAAGCAAATTGAAGTTATTTGAATGTAACTTAACCCCTTGAAAGCACTGAGTAGCATCATTATAACTGTTTTTTTATTTGATAATCAACACATATATATTTAAATTTAAATTTTATTTTATTTCACAATTAAATGATAAAATTGAACATTTCACAATATTTCAAAATATTAATAATGATGTAGTAAATCTCACATAAGTTAAAATGTTATATAAATGTATTATTTAATTTATAGGACTTGTGAAGTAACTCATAAATGCACTTATGCTAAAGAGAGAAATTCAAGAAGGTGAGTATTCACAATTAATATTTACATTTGTTTTGTAAGAGTATATGTCAAACACAAAATATATTCTCTTTGCTCCCACCATTTTCTTATTTTACACATATATATGTGTGTGTTGTTATTACAAGAATGAAAATAATTAAAATACACAGTTACCTCACATCTGAAAGTAATTTAGAGTAATTTCCAATACTGTTAGAAAAGGTCAGTGATAGAGACACTTTCTTATCTGATACAATACTTTCAAAATGAAAACGACTCTCAGTAATACTTTTTATTTATTACATTTTAAAAAATAGTTTCAATACCAATATTTTATCTCTCTTAAATTTCTCAATTACTACAAGTTTAAAAAATTATTTCTAAACCCCTTTTGTGATAATCTACTTGTTAATGTGACTGGAAGCTTGAAAGAAGCTGCTGTGACCACTCAATTACCTACATGAGTTTCTTAGGACTAGCAGTTGACACATTTTCAATATTTGGCAAGAGACGTGCCTAGATTGTGCTGTACTGGTCCACAACCCAGGAATTGGGGACCACAGGTCTAAGGGTTGCATGACACTTGGGCTATTTTTCCCAAGGCCTGTTTATCTCAGGACAATTGCAGTTAATATAGGGAATCTATACATGGCCCACCTAGGTACAGGCCTATTAGGAACCAGGCTGCACAGCGGCAGTCCAGTGAAGGAAGCTTCATCTGTATTTACAGCCACTCCCCATCACTTTCATCGCCACATAAGGTCTGCCTCCTGTCAGATCAGGGGCAGCATTACATTCTTATAGGAACGTGAACCCTACTGTAAACTGTACATGTGAGGGATCTAGGCTGTTCACTCCTTATGAGAATCTAATGCCTGATGATCTAAGGTGGAGCTGAGGTGGTGATGCTAGCACTGGGGAGCAGCTGCAAATACAGATTCTCATTAGCAGAGAGGTCTGACTGCACAACAAATGGATCCTCCCAAAACCATCCCTTCCTACCCTGGTCTGTGGAAAAATTGTCTTCCATGGAACCGGTCCCTGGTGCCAAAAACATTGGGGCCTGCTGCATTACAGAGTGAGATGAAATACAAAGAAAGGAAGAACCTAAGAACACTGAGACACTAAATGTGTAGGTGAAGAAACCACGTAGGGAATAGACCCACCAGTTGCAGGCACTCCGTCTTCTGCCACATGGATCAGACATGAACCGACAGATAGGCCCTTCCACAAAATGATAAGAAAATGAAAATTTTTATTTTCACAACTAAATTTCCACTACTTAGCAACCCATATGTAAGACAATTATGCCCACATGGAAGAAATATAAAAACAATAAAAATATAAATGATTTGAATTTCATTAATAATAAAGGATTAATGGATCAATAATTAAAATTTTACTGTGCAATGTACCTTTATTATTTCTTCACTGGTTTATATCTTTTTTTTTTTCCTCTCAGGAACTGCCCTTTGTCCCATCTGATAGCGTCAGAGCTATCATTGTCTGGCATTCCTTTTTGTAGGTGAATGACCCAGGATAGCCAATAATATCCCACTCCTGGATATACTCATTGAATTAAAGGTTACACAAGCATACTTAATAGGATCTTTTAAAATGGTATTATTACTGATTCTAGGAAGGAGGAAATTTGATCCTCAGACCGCCAGTGTATATATTAAGGGCAATGTGGAAAAAATCTGCCAGAGAATTAAATTTCAAAAAAATAAAGTGGATCAAAGTGAACAAAAAAGACACAGACAACTAATGACATCTTTTGAACTCCAGGACCCAGTCATGCCTAAAGCAAGAGCTTTCACTTTGATTTTACAGATATGTGAGCTGCAAAACATTTTTTTTTTCTTAAACTACTTTTAACTGGCTTTTTATTAGTGAAACCTAAGGACCTGGCTAACCAAACCTTATGGACCACTGTGTGATCTTTGAAGGTGGAAAGGAATCATAACAGAAGTGCTGTTTATCATGAAATTATTATCAAGTAAAATACAGATTGGAGATTATATCAATATTCATTTAAAAACAATTGTTGAGACTCTATTATGTTTAAAAATTTTACTACACATATAGAAATATACATACATGTTCCTGCATTATACGTGTTCTCAATGAATTAACAATCTGTTGGAAATTTTTATGATATAAAAGCTATTGGTTCTAAGAGAATGAGAATTTGGTGTGAAGGCAGAGCCAGTTCTTACCAACAGTTTCCATGGGAACATATAGTTATTAGACACCGGGAAAATAAAACTTTCACTTGAGTACTAGCTCTTTATGTTCTTAATCACCAGTGTAGACCTCTTAAACAAATTAGAAGAGGTGCCCTATCCTTCTCTTTTCCAGATACCCAAACCAATTTTTTTACATTCCACCAGCTGACCCCATGGGATATAAGTCTAAAGAGCTTATAGTGTCTACTCCAAACAAAGTTTCCTTAATCCCTTTATTTTAAATTCAGTAAACTCTTCTAATTCATAACAGATTATCTTTTTCCTACCGCACATGTTCTATACCTGTATAGTCTGTAGGTTTTTATGCAAAATAAAATTTTGGAAAATTTTCAAAGATGAACTCTCCTATTTCTGATAAATTCATTAACATTTTGAGAATATGGAATTTGCAAATACAGAAATTTATATATGTATATACTGAAAAGTAATGAGATAAACACAGATTTTTAAGCACAGAGATTTCCTTTAGTAATTTCTTCCTGGAATCTAATAAATGAATTTAAATTCCCATGAAAACAGAATCTGCTAATCATTTTAAAATAAAGTTTTAATTATAAATCAACTCACATTAGCAGCCATCAACAATGATCTTAACGTTTCTTTCCCCAAATAGCTTAACCTTTCATTTATATAAATTCTATACTTTATTTCAGAATAGAAATCTGAAATTCATAGGTGAAAATACTAAGTAAATTAATTAACAAGCTTCTATTAAATGTTTATGAAAAATATGTGTTAATTATATATGAAAATTATATGTTAATTATATGAAATATAATTATATGAATATATGAAAATTATATGTTAATTATATGAAATTATATGTTAATTATATGAAAATTAAATGTTATGAAAATTATAAATGCTCATTGTTTTCCATTAAAGATAATGTGAAAAAAATTGTAGAAGGAAATATATATGTAGGTGCCTCCCAGTTGACTCTAGTTGAGCAGAATAAAGAATATAAAATCTTTATCAATGTTAATTGAAATACATAATGACCTCCATAAACCCCAGTATCTGATATTTACAAGGGTAACAGTAAATTAGTAGATCTTATTAATAAAATAAAATTTAAGTTACATTCTTTCTTTTAAACTTATTCCTAAAAGTAAACAAACAATATATATGTTAAAAAGTATATTGTTTAAAGTTATAAAATCTTAGAAACATATTATTTGTTAAGGTTATAATGCAAAATTGTGAAATTATAAAATGCTTTTTTTACTATAGTGATTGTAGATTTAATTTTGCATTTACCAAATGTCTATGCTTAAGTATAAGGTTAACAGAATGTGCATGTTGTTATTTGCATTTCTGAGATACATTATCTAACAAATTGTTTTAATGAGGCCAGCATTTATCTTACAGATTGAACTGTGAACTGGCCCTCTGTAAAGTAAGGGAGAATTTCTGTTCATGTCCAACAGAGATGCACCTTGATAAGGATACAATTTCAGTTTAAATTAAATAACAATATGAGAGGAAATAAATTTTGTATGTGAACAGCAGCTCTTGAAGGAATATATAAGAAAAAATTATCACCCACATACTCTTTAAGAGGTTCACTCTGACTTACTTTGTTTCAGAAAAACTTTGAATAAATAAGGCCTATATCCTTATACTTATTGCATGTACCTTCAAATATATTTGATGCTCGTGTATGTTTACTTTGCATTTTTCTTGCCTTTTCAATGTGTAGCAAAGTCAAAATTGTTTATACAGTTATACTTTATAAACCTGAAAGTATCTAGTAGATGGATAAGTCTAATGCAAAATTTTTACTGAAGTATCAAGACTCATTGATTTTTTGTTAACAGTAAACTAAAAAAAAGTTTCTTCCATATTTCCTTGTCTTTAGCTTACACTATTATATTATCTACTTCTGCCATAATTACTGAAGTTCTGTGAAGTGAATTTTTCTCCTTGCTTGTTTTATCTCCACCCCAAAGCCATTTGATTAAAATTATAAGTCCCTTAATAAATCTTCCTTTTGAATAATTCCAACATGCTTATAAAAATTCCTTTGGGGTTGTGTTCAATTAGATATATCATAGGAGATATAGCAAATTTGGAGGTAACACTGAGAACATTTATTCATAATTATCAAGGAAAGTGATAAATAATGCACATTTGTGCTTGGGACAAGCCTAGATCTAAATTGTTAAAACAAAGTTATATGAGATATGATAGGCATTTATAAAGGTTCTCATAGCACATTTAAAATTGGTTTTTCCTATTCACTTTAAAACTATTTAGCTTTAAGAGGCATGGGTTAGGGCTGTGCTACATGAATAGAGAAACAATGCCTCAAGGAATAAAATCTGCTGTGGGAAATAATTAATAGGATATCTTGGATAGTATCTTATTAAAATAATGACCTTGAAATCAAAAAGAAATTTGATAAGGTAAAATTCATCTTATATGAAGAAGTATGTAAAACTGAAATAACGAACTGAGATTGGATTTTAAACAGCAAGATTTTTTTTTCTTTTAAATTGAGGCTGAAAAGTATGATTGTAAAGTATTTATGGAGCCTTGTGTATGCTGACTCTGAGGACCCTCCAGGAAACAAGTAATTGTGGTCTTTTCCTCTAATTGAGGTCTAGTTTGCCTTTATTCCAATAAATTAGGTTGTGCTTTGCATCATTTTAAGTGCTCCAGTGAACATACGCATTTTCAAATTTCAAGTGAATTCTCCTGAATGCATTGCCCTGAAGATACCTTGGTGCTGCAGTTCAATATTTTACACAGAAGCTCAACTTAGTCTCTCATTAGAGAAAGTTTCAGATAGTGTGAGAGAAGAGCACCTACAGAATGAAGGGAAAATGCTTAGGTGGTGCCTAAGCAATATTTCCAACAGAATGCCATAGCCTTTATATAGACAGCAATGTAAAATCTGTGAAAGAGTAATTTATCAGTTAATGTTTGATAATTAATGAGTGATTGGATGAATAAGAGTCATGTCCTAGTAAACCACTTTCTGAGACAAATACGACAGAAGAGTGGAGATGAAAAGTAAAAATAAATACTAAATACCTACAGTGTTTTTCTATAAATGATGCTCTATTTTCAGTTTGTTGCAGAACTGCAATTTAAGTCCTTACAATAGAATTTTGAAAAAAGAATAATTCTTCCTTAAATACTGAGAACTATAGAGAATTCTAAAGGAAAAAAAATTCATTAAGATGCTAGAAAAGAAAGTAACTAATCATTGGCTAACTCAGCTAAAATAAAAGATAAATGGAATATTTGCATAGTGTTCATTTTAATAAAGAAAGTTTACACACACACACACAAAAAGAAAGTTTCAGACGAATAAACATTTACTCATCATTATTGTGGGTTAAATATAATTTTTGAAATATTAGCTCTATTAATGTTTCTAACTTAGCCATATCCCAAAATATATGAAAGAAGTTTTAATGGAAATTAAAAGAATAAACTGCATTACTTGATGTATAAGTAATTTTAAAAAGTATAGTCACTGTAAATATGGGCACCACCGGTGATGAGAACAAAGAAAAATCTTCCAGTACTTTAATAAACTAGTGGCAGTGAAATGGTGTTGGTGTAGTGATTTTTAAAAATGGAAGGTTTTTAAAAAATTGAATTGGAAAATTAAAGATTATCTCCTAATTTTGGATTGTATATGCAAAACAAATAAGGATTATCTACCGCTAGATCCCCAGGTGCAGCAAGCATATTGAAAAACACTGTTGAAATCTGTGGAAAGCCACATACACTTAGCATAATGAAATCTTACCACTCTGATGATGATGTCCAGGTTGGATTATAGCAATAGTCCTCAAATACTTCCATTCCATGACTATTTATACTCTTAAAATTATTGAAGAGCTAAGAGTGACTTTGTTTATGTGGGTTATATTTCCCTAGATTTATAAATTAGAAATTAAAAGGGGGAAATATTTAAAATAACTATTTATTGATTTAAAAATTAATCTACTAGCTAGCTATTAATGTAAATAGCATATTTTATAAAATATAATTATAGTTTCCAAACAAAAGAAAATTTAGTGAGATGAGTGACAATGTTTTAAATTTCTGAAATCTGTAGAATGAATAGCTTAATAGGAGACACAAAACTGTCTTATCTCTTTCTGTATTAAATATATAATGTTTTGGGTGAGATAAAAAAGAAAATTTGGCTCCCACACAGATATGTACTTGAAAAAGGAAGAACATGAGAACTTCTAGGAGTACTTAGATCACACATCAAGAGCCACTGGATTAAAGGAAAGATGGACATGACTAATTATAGTAATTATTATAAGTGTTATAATAGCTAACACTATCTGTTAGGTGAGAGTGTAAACCATTTCATCCAATTCTCAGTGTAGACATAGATTTTTTAAGTAGCCCGACAGAGTTTTAAAATGAAGACATTTTTAACTCTTTTATGTGAGCTTTGAATTATAACTGAATATACATTGAACAAGTTTCATGCCACTATAGAAACTTGAATCATAGTCATCAAAACAAATTCTAGAGAAGCAGTTTTATAAACATGCTTTATGCAGTTAGACTCCTTCCTTTGTAACAAGCCAGAACCAACATAAGGAGAATAAGAGAAACACTCACTTTATACCTATTAGTGTACCTAAACCTCTCCTGAAAGTGCACACTCAGATGTAGAGTAGCATTGCCATGATGATACAGTGTGTGAATATATGCATTACATAAAAAAGAGAGAAGCATTTGTTTTATTACTTTACATATTCCCTATCTCCAATCTGCCTCATATTTTTCAGACATCTGCCCCACCACCGTATCGTCAAAGTCACCTCACCAGCAGTATTGTTTATTATTCACTTAATTGTGTTTCATTACCACCTAATGATATGTGCAGTGTCATCCACAGGCTTTATTTCTTAGGTAAAGATGGAGCATGTCTGTTTCCTTAGCATTTCTCCTGTTACATTCAGCCAGTCCATCAGCTGCAATATTGACTTTATCTTTGATTAATTCATATGAAATAATTCCTATGGGTTTTCACAACTATCTGTCTTAAATACAAGTGCCTACAAGTCAAATTTTTCTACTTGTATTTTTCTAATTTCGGAATGGTATATTGGATCAGCATGGTATAACGGCATGGACTTCAGAGAAGATAGAAAACACTTATACATGTCTGAAGTATCTATATAAGCAATCAAATAAACCATAATAAAGATAAAAGTAATGAATAAGTAATGAGAATTAGGTTTCATAAGAGGAAAAAATCATTTATTACTCAATGCATGTATGCATATTTTTTTTTATTTAAGTTGTTGTGAGCAATCTATGCACTTCCTTTAAATGTGTGTTCCTAGCCACATGTCTTACTGGCTCTCGCCTATGTACTTTCAGAACTCTGCATTGATTTTGCTGCTCCATTCTTTTAACCATTGATTTGAGGCAGATGCTCCCCAAATTTATATTTGTAGCTCCTCATCCCAAATCTAACTGGGAACATGACTGAGATTTTCACCTTTGTAATTTGCATCGAATTTTTGCTTTGTGTTCCTATCACTAGAACTTATATCATGTACTACACATGTCATGCCTCAACTATGTCAAGTGTCCAGACTGCTATTTTTGTTACCACGCTGAACGGTTAGTTCTCAACTCATTCAAACACCTGCTATTTTATATTCCCTAAAGCAGAGGTGCGTTTTGCCATTCTCATATTCAAAACAATTCATATGTCTCATAGACTAACATTCAGATGCATGAATGTTAAAAGCTTGAGAGTGTCATTTCCCTTATACCTCTCTGTTCTCCTTTCAGAATTCTCATTCAAATAGATGGAATCGTGTTAAAGCAGTTCATGGGCAAGTCAGCCAGCAAAGAAACTGTCACAACCTATGGCAAAGCACGGAGAGATGGCAAAATTCAGCTGCTATGCAGACAGCTTTCATTTTCAAAGGAAAGTGACTCTTGAAGATTGTTGGTGGAGAAAGGAAAAGAGGAGGCAGACTGGTTCCATATAGAGAGAGACGTGCTTAGGGCAGCTGTTTCAGCCACTGTGAAACAAACAGAAAACAGCATAGCTAGGAATTTTCAGGGGCTTCAACAGGCTCACCAAATGAACTGACCAAGTGATTAAAAACAAATAAACTTCAAAAAATCAAATGAATACATCCAGACCTGTGCACTGTGCATTCATTATATGGGTCATTCTGCTTTGTGGGATGTTGAACCACTTCTTTAATGGTTTATTTGGTATGATTCAAATTAAATATATTCTGCATTAATGAAGTACATTAAATTGTTATGGGAATGAGAGTGGATGGACTGTCACCTGAATGGAAAATATAAACGATTTTCAAATATGGTCACCTGGATCCTTAGTTCCTAATCAAAAACTACAAAATCAAAAAGCTCTGGTGACTGAAAGAATTTACAACTCAGTTGGCAGCAAACCTGACACTATATAAAACCATTGAACAGAACTGACATAAGTTTACTTACGGTCATTAATTGTCCAATCTTGTATGAATAGTTTTGTCTCAATGCAAAAATGAATATGTCTGATCTAGGGTTCTATAAAGTGGAACTAATGCACAATATATTGTGCATGTATGATATTACTTTCCTAAAATCTGAAAAAAAATTCCAATTCTGAAGAGGCTACAAAACATTTGGATAAAACATGGTGGGCTGGGGGGCCTGTATAACTGTGATTGTTATAGAGGATGATTCCATGATCCTTCAGAATCAATCAAGGAGGGAGAGCTCACCTTAGTCTCACTGCCTATAGGAATGAGTCATTTATATCAGAAAAGAATAATCAATTGCAAATGAATGTTACATAGCAAAGATTATCTTCTCTAAAATTACATGTTCCTATCCTAGAATACAAATGGAAAAATGGAATTGCTCTATCATCTCTATCTATCTACCTATCTAATTTGATATGTGAGACATTTGTTACTGTAAACGATTACACTAACAATACTTATGGTCTATCCTTCCTTTTGATCAAGAAAACATGGTGTTTTAGATTTTACATACAGGTAAGACAGACTTTTGCTGTTGCTGATGTTTGTTTTTTCTTTAAAATTTCCCAGGGCAAAATACATAATACATATAACGAGTCACAAATGATCATTATTCATTTACAGCCTCTCCAGTTAGAGTGAAATACTGTCATTTTTAGGTCATTGTATAATGATGTTTCTGGCATACGTGGATTGAATACAGTAACTTCCAGTGCCAAGGTTAATGTATCAACTTCAGGTAGTTGCTTTGTTGAATTTTGTTAAATATTTTTGAGCTTCTCTAACCCTCTGAGACAAACTGAAATGAAAACGAATTTAATTAGAGTGTGCTGGGAATGTAATGTGATACATTAAGTTTTTATTAAGACAACTGGTGCTGAACCATAATGTTATTGGTTCTGAAATTATCTTCCTATATAAACAGAATACACATATGTGTAGATAGGCAGAGTGAATGTAAAGGGGGCTTATCAAAAATACTAATTCAATGAAAGTTTACAACAAAAAATGATTTTACAAGAAGAGAGCTTTATTAGACCATGTAAAATTCAGAAATAAAGCTCTTGTTTCATTTTAAAACTACTGTACAAGAGCAGTTATGCTGTGCCAGTTTTTGTCATTGGAATTTCAGAACTCCTGTGATTAATTTCAAAGGCACATTGGTCCAGAGTTATTATTAGGTTAGTCTGTTAATGCAAAATCTGTCAAGAAGGCCTTGAAGTGGAAATCAAGCAGATACATTCAGAGTTCTAGTTTAAAATACCTTTAATCCAAGTATTTGACTATTTTGGTTTCATTTATTAAAGGGAGTTCAAAATTGTCAATTAATTCAGTTGAGCTATGTTTTATAGCAGCATGTCAAATATTTTTTAACTTATTTTTTT
>CAUYRT010098008.1:0-13822 GCA_963574885.1 Lepilemur ruficaudatus
CCCATCAACAGTTGATAACTGCTGTTAGTATTTTAGAGTATTTCCTTACAGTCTTTCTCCTCCACATGCATATACAGAAACAAAACTCCAACACCATAATGTATGTATAGTTTTACATTCTACTCTTTTCTAACATATTAAGTAAATTTCCCACAAAATTTCTTGAAAACATGAATTTCTTCAAAAACATGATTTTTAACAGTTATATATTTTTTATTATATGGAGATATCATACTTTACCTACAGCCCGTTTATCTGGGTCACTTAAGATTATTATTTCATGCTGGGCGCGGTGGCTCATGCCTATAATCCTAGCACTCTGGAAGGCTGAGGTGGGAGGATCGCTCGAGGTCAGGAATTTGAGACCAGCCTGAGCAAGAGTGAGACTCTGTCTCCACTAAAAATAGGAAGAAATTAGCCAGACAACTAAAAATATATAGAAAAAAATTAGCCAGGCTTGGTGGCGCATGCCTGTAGTCCCAGCTCCTCGGGAGGCTAAGGCAGGAGGATCGCTTGAGCCTAGGAATTTGAGGTTGCTGTGAGCTAGGCCGACACCACAGCACTCTAGCCAGGGCAACAGAGTGAGACTGTCTCAAAAAAGAAAAAAAAAAAGATTATTATTTCACTATTAACATTTATACTAGAGGGATATCTCTCTATATAAATATTTAGCCGCATCTGTGATTATTTCCTAGGGTGATTTGTATCACTGGGATTACTGAATCAAAGGGTATGAACAGGTTTTTTCTTTCCTTTAATATTTTTAAAAAATTCTTACTATCAAAATTTTCCAAACAATCAAAAATAGAGAGAACGGTATAATGGAATTCATGTACTCATCCCTCAGCAGGTGTGACTGTTTTTAAGACTCTTCATAGATACTACCTAATTGATTTCTGAAAGGGAAGTTTAAATACCAATTTACATTTACACCAGCGGTATGTGTGAGCATGTCCCACCTCACTCTTGATAACATTATCTTTGCCAATTTGATAGGCAAAAAGTAAAATTTATTTTAATTTGCTATTTGTTAATTACTAATGAGATTTGGCATTGTAAAATGTATTTATTAGCCAGTTTGTTAACTTGCTGTTAATTTATTGTGGGGCTGGAGAGGTATGAAAGTTTAAATTTTTGCTTTAGTAAAATCTGGAAAAATGTGCTCTTTGTTTTTATGCTTTGAAAGTCTCCTCTAATCTTGACTTCTAATGAAAATTCACCTGTGTTTTCTAGTTTCTTTGTAGGTTGACTTTTAGTACTTAATTCTAACTGACTGAGAATTTATTTAAGTATAGTTAATAAGCTATATTTAACTCAAATTGTTTTATTCCTTCAAGTCCAATTTTCAAAGCACTGTTTATTGAATATTCTTTTCCTATTTGGTTTTTGATGTTTATTATCATATTCTAAGTAGTTTGTGTAGGTTATCTCCTTTGTTTTACTGATTATAATAAGATTTTAAAATGTCCCCAAAATAGTATCTTTAGCAATATATTTTTGAAATTTAAATAGTGTCTATTGTAGCAGACATGCCCTCTCATGTCCAAATTAAATATTTTTTTGTGTTTTGGTAAAGATACACTTGGGTGACTGGTAAAGAACCACTTACATACTATGACATGAACTTGTCAGCTCAGGACCATCAGACCTTTTTCACCTGTGACACAGACTTTTTACGTCCTTCAGATATAGGTATGTGTTATATCTGTTTATGGTTTAAACAGTGATCAGGAAGATTTTTATATAGAGGTATTTATTGTAGTACACAGTTATTTGGCTTGGAGTTCTTTGCATTATTGATAAGAAGCTCAGATTAAATTTAAATGAATTATGATTGTAAACTAGGTTGATATACTACCTGTCCTTCTTATAAAGAATTTAAAATATTTCATACTTCTTTTATTACTTGAAAAACCTTTCAGATCAAATATTGCAACTGCTTTTGCAGAAAATAGTGTACCTTGTTTTGGTTTGGGAAATGAACACTTGCAGTTATACATAAATGAAAATAGGACAGTGTTTAAACATTGGGGAATGACATGTAGAGAAAAATGAGGTTATTTTGTTTTAGTCATAAGTTAGAGATGCATCTAAAGTGGTAGAAGATCATAAAAATCTCTTTCATCTAGCATATTGCCCAGCATACTATAAATATTAATATTTATTCTTTAGTTCTCTCTAAGTTCTTATCCATAGAATTGAGACTCTTAAGTGTATGCCTTAAAGATAGGGATCTTTATCATAGCTTCTCTTCTACTTTGAATGCGCTCACCCACCTTATCTGTCTGATGAGTTACTTTTTATCCTTTAATATCCAAATTAAGTCCGGGTATGATGGCTCATGCCTATAATCCCAGCAGTTTGGGAGGCCTGAGTTTGAGACCAGCCTAGGCAACAGAGTGAGACCCCATGTCTCTACAAAAAATAAAAAAATTAGCCAGGTGTGGTGGTGCCTGCCTGTCGTCCAAGCTACTCAGGCAGTTGAAGCAGAAGGATTGCTTAAGCCCAGGAGTTCAAGGCTACAGTGAGCCCTGATTGCACCACTACACTCCAGCCTGGGCACTAGACCAAGACCCTATCTCATAAAAAAAAAGTCACACTCTTTAGGAAACCTTCCTTGGGATCTCCTGTTAGAATTAAACACTTTGTTTTCTACAGTTCTACAGTACTTAGCCCAAATCTGTATTAAATTATTTTAGTTAATTTATTCAACCATAAACATTTATTAGTGTTACACACTGCTTCGTGTTTGTCTTCCCTAATTGGATATGAAACTTCAGAGAGCAGGGACTATATTCTCTTCATCTTTCAATCCCTATCATGTAGCATATTGCCTGGTGTACTGTAAATATTAATATTTATTCTTTGGCCAGGTGTAGTGTTTCATGCCTATAATCCTAGCACTCTGGGAGGCTGAGGCAGGAGGATCGCTTGAAGCCAGGAGTTTGAGATGGGTCTGTGCAACATAGCAAGACCCTATCTTTACAAAAAGTAAAAACTTTAGGTAGGCATGGTGGCATGCGCCTGTAGTCCCAGCTACTTGTGAGGCTGAACCAGGAGGATTATTTGAGCCCAGGAATTTGAGGTTGCAATGAGCTATGATGATGCCACTGTACTCTAGCGCAGGCAACAAAGTGAGAACCTGTCTCAGGAAAAAAAAATTATTCTTTGATGAAAGTCTGAATGAAATGAAAGGCCTAGGTGTCACGGATATCTTAAGCAATTTCACTGATAATAGCTAAAACTTGTATAGCACTTAACTATGTGCCAGGCATTGTTTTAAGCAATTTATAGAAATGTACCGATTTAATCTTCCAGTCACTTTATGAGATGGCACTATTATCAGCCCCATTTTAAAAATAAAGGAACTGAGGCAGAGGGTAATCAAGGGACATGCCTTGAGACACACAACTAATAAATGATAAAGTTGGGTTTCAAACTCAAGTCTGGCTGTTAAACACTATACTGTCGCTACTTCTACCCACCACACTACCACACTGATAGGCAGAAGAAAATCACCAATAAAGCTCTGAAAAATAACCAGGTTCCCACCATTGAAATTAGTTCATTGTAATATATCTTTGCTGGATTAATTATGTTAAGGGTGAGTGGTAGCAGGAAACCCAAGAATCTTTGGTATGGTTATGTAAAATGGTTTAATTGCAAATAGAGGAGAAAAAAGAATTGTTTTATGTTTATATGCTTAATACTTATATTAATGGCAAAAATGTAGATTTTGGGAAAATAACAGCAGTATAAAATCAGTATTATATGTCAACTTTAAGGATTGAAGTGACTCTGGAAATTAAGCCTCACCTCCCTCTCTCTCACAGACAGAATTGCAAACATTGACAGTCTTTTCAAATAGCAACCATGGCTATCCACCAAAGCTGTGATCTTAAAACATTTTTGTTTGAATATCTACTAAATGAATTTTGGAAAGGGATGTGTCCCTTCACACATTTTTAAGTTGACATCATAAGGTTAAATAATAACAAAGAATGTAATTTTTGACATATTGCAAAATGTAGACATTCAAAAATAAGACTAGTATACCCTATATTTCAGTGTATGTCAGGGGATCAAATGATTTATGTCCACCACTATCCACTGAAAAATTCATAAACAAATGTTCTTTAGCATTAGTAAATTTATACAAGTCCTTTTTCTTCGTGAACACATATCTATTTTACATCCCTGTGTAATTTTATTATAATCATTTTATGCTGTAGAAAAGCATGCTATCACACTTGCATATTTTTCCACAATAAAAATTTTTATGTAATTTTTTTAAAATTTAAATTTCATTTGACTGTAAGGTTCTAAATGTTTTTCTACACTTTAATTGTAGTTTTGTCAAATCCTTAGAGCTACATATTTAGTTCTTTAAATTTTGCAAAGTGCCTTCCATATAACCTAATTGACTGGGTGAGTCCTCATTGTCAATCTGTCAACCAAATAAGATTTACTTTCTGACAGAGAAGTCTGACTTCATTTTTCAAAGCAAATAAACATGTTAACATGTATCCCCTTGAAAACCATCTGTCTTCTGAATTCAGATTCCAAGATAGAATGATACAAAAATCTTGGAACTTTGCCAAGGACTTATCACTTGGCCAAAATAATTGCCTTTATTATTCCTTACTAATGCCCCCTTTGCCTTGCCGTGAAGGAATCTTCCCTTAGGAGCAATTCATTCTTTGATAGTAAGTGGGAGGGGTGCTAATGGAACTGATAAAAATTGTTACCACCGCCTCCCCACTCTATAATATACTTGAATTTGGAGCATTCAGGAGCAAGAATACTCAGTTTCTAATGCCAACCCCCATTGTTAAATGAAGTAAGTAAAAGGCAGGAATCCCTAATACAGTGTGTCTTGATTAAAAATGGCTGCCCCCAAACCCAAACATTGAATTGTCTGTCCCTTTGGCACCTGGGATTTTTACACCATAGGGCAATGCGCCTTGGAAAGATTCAGGATGGGTAAGAAGTAAGTCTTTCTTTTGTGTTATAAGAGAAGGGAACATGTCTTTGGAGGTAGGCGTGTGAGGATGGTGGTTAAGTAGGAAAGGGAAACTAGCGTAATGCATAGACCAAGTGGAGAAACAGTCTTCAGGTAGATCAGTTGTATTAATAGGAAACGGTCATATAAAGTTGAGGCCTTAGAAATGGATTTTCTTAAAACCAAGCATTCCATTTTGCTCCTTGCAAAGTTACATGTACTTCTAGAATGTATATATAACCTCAACTAAAGACTGAACTCAAGGACAGACTTTACCTGTGAATGATCATCCAGAAAGGGACGATTGTGCTTGCTTTGGCAGCACATATACTAAAATTGGAACAATACAGAGAAGATTAGTGAGGCTTCTGCGCAAGGGTGATATGCAAATTTTTGAAGCATTCCATATTTTAGCTCTTTTAGAATTTGTCTATGAGGTTTTACAGTCCTCACTGGAAGAAAAAAAATAAAAAGAAAAAAAGAAAAAAGAAAAAAGAAAGGGACTGTTGGTACTATATTGATTTTTCAGGCACTCACATATAAAGGTAATGATTTATATTAGTAGTTTTATATTCAGAAAAGACAAATGTGTACATACGTATGATGTGGCAAATTTCTCTTGACTTATTGTCATCAGTAATCACTAAATTAGTAGATTTTGTTCTCATCCTATTGATTTATCTAGGGCAGACAATAAACATATCCACAAGGGCCAGCCAGAGGTGTTTTTTGGATTATTTGTTTTCATTTTCAACATTTAAAACCCAGGAGATTTCACATTAAAATCCAAATTTACTCTTTTTGAAAGTTGGAAAATATGGCAAAACTGGACCTGCAATTCCACTTGGCAGTAATCAGCTAGATGTGAGTTGTGGCTCCCCCTTTTAGACAGTGAATGTGTTTTTAGCTCACTCATTTATGTTTAATGCCTGGCATCTGTAGGCATTTATATTTGTAACCCTTGACCTTGGGATAATTGCTGGTCTCTTTCATGCTTGTTAGCATATTAGAATATTATTTAACTTGAAAAAATAAATAAATTTGAATTGATAATTGCTTTTGTTAATTATATTTTGAACATATCAAGGGCTCTTAAAGCGAACAATTGAATACTAAATAAGCATTTTGATTTTAATTATCCCTAAGCCTTATTTTAGAAAAAAATATATATATATTTTTTCTTCTACTTTATTTCCCCTTTCCCCTTAGACATAAGGCTGCTTTGATCGTGAAGAATACCCTTGAAAGGCTGGTAGAGTATATGAAAACATAAGAAAAAAATGCTTAAAGGTGAATTAAATGACTTCACTAGAAATAAAAAAATACAAATGAAAATGAGATAGTTTTCATGTATTAAAAGAGAATGAATGTCAATTCACTCTCTTAAATTAGCAAAGATTAATGATACTGTGTTGGTAAGGAATCGAGGAAACAGTCACTCTCCTATACTACCTGAAAGAGTGTAAGTTAGTACAGTCTTCTTGAAAAGAGTTTGCTGTGTATATATCCAAAATCTTATAAATAATGCATACATTTTAACCAACAGTTCTATTTCTAGAAAGGAAATATTTGGTCAGATATGCAAAGATAGATACTGAAAGATTATTATCAGTGTTTTTATATTAACAAAAAGTTGGGTATAACTTAATTGTTCATCAAAAGGGAATTGGTTAAATAAATTATATATACTTGATAAACAACAGTGCTAAATAACCATTTAAAAAGTGGATAAAGATTCAGTGTCAAAATTGGACTTGTAATTATCATATAAGTCATAGAAGAGAGCCCTATCATCAAAAATCGTAAGTCTAATATACTTTATTTTTATGTAAGATTTTAGAGTTTCAGTATGTTCTTTACCTGGCCAGTATCAGATGGGTGCTGACTTGCATCAATTTGTCAAGTTCAGGAAGCATTAGCTGTCCGCTACCTGGTGACATGTTTGATATGAGAAATTTAGTTTTGTTACACAAGTGGAATATATTGTCTCCTTTTCTAAGCCAAGACTAATATTTTGTTTCCAAAGGAAAACTCAAACGTTTTCCACATTATTCTTTCTGGACAGTGGTGGGTTTCGTTCCAAAAGCAACACTCATAGATTCTCTGTTTGTCTTATCAAAGTTGAAATTGGCCAGATAGTTTCACGAATCTACTTTGTTTATTTGTTTGTTTAATTTTTAAGAAACTTTGCTTAGTGTGAAATCTTCATTTTGGTACAGTAAATGGTAGCAAAATTAATATTGTTTTTCCAGAGAAATTCTAACCTAAGCTTTTGTTGAATCCTGGTAGAGGCTGACATTTTCCAGACATGTACTATATTCTAAATTAATCCCTTTTTTTGCCATTTTTATACAAAATGCAAATCCAAACATAACTTCTAGAGCAAATCATTGATTAGACAAAGACTTTGTTTTTAAGTTTTTGTGTATTTTTATTTTTAGCAGTTCCATAGAACCTTTTTAGAATGATAAAAGTAGAACAGGAATATTTCATATTGATTATAATTTGATGTCACTTAAACTCAATTTTAATATGCATTTAGACATATAAATGTTCATGTATAATAGTGATATAATTTACTTGTTAAGTACCTTATATGTTGTTATTCAAATAAATCAGAAAAAGAATGTATTTATTTTTATTGTATGTGAAGCTTCCAAATTTGACATAAATTTCTCATAAGGTTAATGTGAAATAGTAACCCAATTTCTTTTTTCATATGTTTAGGAACATGTTATTTAAAGCTTTGTTTACTCCCCTAGCTCATTCTTCATATGTTTTGTGTAAGATTATTTGTTTACCATCTCATCTACTTTTTGAAATATTTTTCCTACAGTTATGCAGAAGGCATGGAGGGAAAGAAATCCTCCAGCTCGAATCAAAGCAGCCTATCAAGCTTTAGCGTTAAACAATGAGTAAGTTTGAAATACATGGAAAATATGTTTGTTTTTAAGAAAACTCAGGGAAGTGATTTTCCTTTTGTCTGTTCCTAAGACATTTGGAGTCATTAGCGGTTCCGTTTTCCTTTTTGCATATTAGAGATAAAATTTGCAGTGTTACCAACACCTGCACTTTGCTTCTGAAATTGTAAACTTATATATGCTTTTGAATAGAAATTATACTAGAAATACTTTTTAAAATGAGAATACCAATAGAGAATGGTGATAATAGTCGAAAGGGTACTTAATACATATGCCACCTGTTTTAATTTTGTTTTTGTTTTTCTTTTCTTTTTTTTTTTTTTACCATCCAGAGATCTTTTATTTTTTACACCTAATTATGCCATGAATTAATAGGGAATAGGTTCCAGTAGCTCAGGCTCCTTTCCACTGGTTCTCACAAAGTGTGCTTCTCTGGGTGGGGCAGGCTGGCACTTCACTTGAACCCAGGTACCTTTCTCTTTGGCTTCTTTCTTTTTCTTATCATTTTCCTTCCTGAGTTTCAGAAAGCTAACTCGGCTCTTAAAGTGCTTAATATGCTCAATACACACATTAGCACATTAATCCTCTTGGCAAGAATTTTGCCTTTAACTTGTTTGTTTATAATGATGCCAACAGCATGCTGTGTAACACTGGAGACTCTTCCAGTTTGGCCATGGTAACATTGGTGGGGCATGCCTTTTTGAACAGTACCCATTCCCTTGATGTCTACAGTATCACCTTTCTTTTTTTTGAGGCTAGTCAAGTGAAGCAGTGGAAGTGGAGAAGGAACAAAGGAATCTGTAACTGGTGATCAATTAGTTGTAAACACCACTGCACTCGGACCAGCCATATCACCTTTCTTGTAGATTCGCATGTATGTGGCCAGAGGAACAACTCTGTGTTTTCTAAAAGGCCTAGAGAACACATCTCAGGTGCCTCTTCTCTATCCTGTTGTGTTTGTCATTTTGGTGAATTACTGGAAGATGGCGGCTCCAGCTGAAAGGTTGTTTTTCATTTAAACTATTAATTTCAAGCATTTATTCAGTCTTGAGAACTTTAGTTCTTAGGTACAGTTCTTCTTGGAAGCACAAGGGGATTCAAGGCCAGGCTCACGCCTGTAATCCTAGCACTCTGGGAGGCCGAAGTGGGTGGATCGCTTGAGTTCAGGAGTTCAAGACCAGCCTGAGCAAGAGTGAGACCCCCGTCTCTACTGACAAAATAGAAAGAAATTAATTGGCCAACTAAAATATATAGAAAAAATTAGCTGGGCATGGTGGCTCATGCCTGTAGTCCCAGCTATTCAGGAGGCTGAGGCAGAATGATCGCTTGAGCCCAGGAGTTTGAAGTTGCTGTGAGCTAGGCTGATGCCATGGCACTCTAGCCCGGGCAACAGAGTGAGACTTTGTCTCAAAAAAAAAAAAAAAGAAGGGGATTCAAAATACATAAAACATAGTTCTGTCAACTTTATTTTTTTGCATGTTTATAGCATTTTTTTTTATAGTTCTTTGTGTGAACTTTATGTATATATGTATATGAGAGAGTGTGTGTGTGTGTATTTTTTTTTTTTTTGAGACAGGGTCTTGCTCTGTTGCCCAGGCTGGAGGGCAGTGGTGCAATCATAGCTCACTGCAGCCTCAAACTCCTGGGCTCAAATGATCCTCCTACCTCAGCCTCCTGAGTGGCTAGAATTGCAGGTGTGAGCCACATCACCTGTCTGAACTTTATATTCTGAAAAGATAAATTGTAAAATCATAAGTCAACTTAATTAAATCGGACAGATCAATAAATATTAATCTAATATAGACTAAATAAATACCAAGAGTAAAAATATGATCCTGGGTGGGGTTAATCAAGGAATGTATACTGGATAATGTGAATTTAGAGTTGTCCCCAAACTCCCCTTCCAATAGATACATTATTCTTATTAAGAAGACCTTCCCAAGGTAGAACAAAAATGGCAGAGTAGGTAACTCCCAAAGCAGTGAATAAACTGGCAAAAACTGTCAGAATCAACTTTATTAAAACTCTGGAAGCTAATCAAAAGTTTACAGTAATATGGTTTAAGCAAGGGAAAAAAACCACTTGAATTTCTATAAGAGAGCTTTGTGATGTTTTATTTACTCTGGCTCCATCCCCTACTCCTTAACTCAGTGGCAGCCTTGGAAATACAATAGTGCACATTCCAGGTATGGATTTCTAGTACCAGAAGAAGCAGAATGGGCCTTATTCTCAAAGAACTGTGGTTTTTATTTTGACCTATCTGATGATTCCCTGAAGGACCAGCTCAAGCCTTTATTTCAACTTAACTCAAAACTCTCCCAGGACTGACATAACTACACTGGGGGACAGTTGTTGAAAATATTTAAAGGCAAATTCATTAGCTGCTGCCGCCTGGGACAAGGAGTAAAAGCCAGGGCAAACCATAGACAAACCAGAAAGCTTATGAGCAAAGGCTGGACTATGAGACATTTTGGGGGAACAAAGGCTTTGAAAAGTTCTCTCATTTTTCTGGGAATCTCAAAGACCCCACACATGGCCAGAGCTGGGCACATGCTCAGAAAAGGCTTGAGAAGGTCATAAGCTCTCACATCTGGCTAACCGTTGGGTTCTGAACAAGCAGGAGGTGAAGGCTAAGGCAGAGTTGTAAACTGCCTGGTTGAATGTTGAAGGTGTGCCCCAGCTCACACACAATGCATCTGTAAAGACTTGCTTTTTGTGTTTTGTTTGTTTTTGCTTCCAGGTGTTTAAGAAAATCTCTCTCAAATCACTAACTGACCACTAGGCTAAAACAGCACAGACTTCGCTGGTCATACATGACAGAGAATATAGATTTTATAAAATTTGTTCAGAAAAGTCATGAAACTAACAAATTACAGTAAGTAGCAACAACAAATCCTAGGGAGTAGGGATGATCTGATTTCTAGAACTGCCAGAATATGATATTAAGGATTGCCAGTTTATAACAGAAAATTACAGGTCATACAAAGAAACAAAATATGGCTCATACAAAGGAGAAAACAAGAAATTAATACTACTTAACAAGAAATTAAAACTACTGCTGACGAAGCTTAGTCTTTGGACTTAATAGACAAAGATTTTAAATCAACTATTTTAAATATGCTCAAAGAGGTAAAGGAAGCCATGAGAATGATGTCTCACCATTAGAAAATATCAATAAAGAGGAAGAAAGAATAAAAAGGAATCAAATGGAAATTCTAGAATTGAAAAGTATAACTGAAATGAAACATTTACTATAGGGGTTCAGCATCGGACTTGAGCAGACAGAAGAAAGAACTAGTGAACTTGATTTAGGTCAATTGAGATTACCTAGTCTGAGGAGCAGGAAAAAAATTAAGGAATGAAGAAATATGAACAGAGTCTAAGAAACCTGCAAGACACTATCAAGCATACCAACATAATGGGAGTGCCAGAGAAGAGAGAGAGAGAAAGGGCAGAAAGAATATTTGAAGAAATAATAGCTGAACACAAATAACTAACACTAAATCCAACAGCATATTGAAAGTGTTAACACCCTGACCAAGTGGGATTTATTCCAGGATACAAGAATGGTTCAACATATGAAAATTGATCAGTGTAATACTCCATATAAACAGAATGAAGGAAATAAACAACATGATCATCTCAATTGATGCAGAAAAAGCATTTGACAAAATTCAACACCCTTTCATGATAAAAATATATGAAAATCTATTAATATAATATAACATATTAATAGAACAAGGGACAAAAACCACATGAACATCTAAGTTGATGTAGAAAAATTTTTGACAAAATCTAACACCATTGTATGATGAAAACATTTTTAAAAACTAGAAATGGAAGGAAATTTCCTCAAGAGCATCTGTGAGAAATCCACAGCTAACTACATACTTAATGATGAAACACTGAAAGCTTTCATCTTACATTTCCTTCTAAGATCAGGAATAAGGCAAGGATGTCTGTGCTCGCCTTACATCTATTTAACATGATACTGGAGGTTGTAGCCTGTGTAGTTAGGCAAGAAAAAGAAAAAAATGGAATCCACATTGGAAACGAAGAAATAAAACTCTATTTACAGGTGACATGATCTTAGAAACTTTTTTTTTTCTGAGAGCTTAGAACATATTTATTGGAACAGAAATATAAACATAAAATCCACACGACAACCATGACAATATTTAGTATTTGAAATGTCTACTTAATTTATATTCATGATTCATGAAATGTTCCATATTTTTCTGCTGTAACTTTGTCCCATGTGTTGAACCAGGCAAAAATGTTTTTAGCTTCTAGCACAAAGTGATTTTCTCTACATGGTTTCTGTGGCTAAAAGTTTATCTGCCTTGCTCAGGATGAACTGGAGATCTGGCAGTGCCCAGATTTGTCACGGGACAGATACTCAGGAGGCCTTGATCATCGTTAATTGAATTTGCAGGAGCAAAAAATGCACACAGCGGCTCTGCAGCAGGCACCTTAGTGAATGTAAAGATGTGGGATCCATCACTAATGTTGTAAAAGGAAATGGTTCCAATATCCGTATCCAGGAAAATGCCTACTTGGTGTAACCGGGGACTCACTGAGAGGGCAGTGAGAGGCGCAGTGCTGGCTGCAAAGAGCTCTTCCTTTCTCAAACCCACAGTCCAGAAGCCGAGTTCTGAAGACAGTAGAATTGACCCTTGTCGATCGATAGATTCTTTGCAAACACCCAGGTCCCATTCTTTGCTTGTCCCCACGTCCACTTCCCAGTAATGGCATCCAGAGGTAAACCAAGGGGAGCCCAGGACACAGATTACATGTCTGAATCTCTCCACACACTCTCTGCTATTCTGTCTGAGATATCCACAATGGACAGACCTCAGGTCATCAGAAATGATGAGTTCATTGTTGGCTGTGTCAACATCCGAGGTCGTATCCAGTGTGGAAAGATGAATTCCCTTGGAACTTCTGCATTCTTGGGTTCTGGTGTAGAATTGCTCTCAGCTGAGGCTCTAGTTCCTTGATTTTGGAAACCATCCTCCCCTGCTGGTAATTGGGCCGGATGTCATTCTTCTGAGTGGCCATGGAACAGGAGGAGCATGAGACACCTTCCCCACTGGGCTCATTTCAGAGTGAGCTGATGCATTGGAGGTAGCAGATAAAGCCACAATTGAGGAACATGGGTTTTTCAAGATAAGATAGGCAGATGAGACATTTGCTTGCTTCTTTAAATTGTTCAGCCATGGTCACTGTGTCTCCTCCGCTAGTTCCTCCAGCCTCCAGCTGTTTCCACCGTCAGCTCAGTTGTCTTAGAAACTCTTAATCCACAAAAAACTATTAGAGCAAATAAAAGAGTTCGGCAAAGTTGTGAGAAATAAGATCAACATGTAAAAATTAATTGTATTTCTATGCCTTAGCAAAGGCAAAGAGTAATCTGAAAAGGAAATTAAGAAAACAATTCCATTTACTATAGCATGAGAAAGCTTAAATTATGTAGGAATGAATTTAATCAAGGAAGTGCAAGACTTGTACACCAAAAACTGCAAAACATTGTTGAAATAAGTTAAAGAACTAAAAAAATGGAAAGTCATCTCATGTTCATGGATTAGAAGATTTAACATTGTTAGGTTGTCAATGCTCTCTAAATTGATCTACAGATTCAGTGTAATTCCTGTCACAATTCCAGTTACCATTTTTGCAGCAATGGACTAGGTGATCTTAAAATGTATGTGGAATCACAAGAGACCCTGAATCTTGAAATAGAAGAACAAAGTTGGAAGACTCACACTGCCCAATTTTATTTTTAATTTATTTTACTTTATTTTTTTGTTTGTTTATTTATTTATTTATTTATTTATTATTTTTTATTGCAGCATATTATGGGGGTACAAATGTTAAGGTTACGTACGTTGCCCTTGCCCCC
>CAUYRT010098009.1:0-14463 GCA_963574885.1 Lepilemur ruficaudatus
GAGGCTGAGGCAGAAGGATTTCTTGAGCCCAGGAGTGTGAGGTTGCTGTGAGCTAGGCTGATGCCATGGCACTCTAGCCCAGGCAACACAGTGAGATTGTGTCTCAAAAAAAAAAAAAAAAAAGAGTAAAAACACCTGGCTGCCGATCTTGGTTCTTGCTTGGTAGACTTAGTCACCTAATCACTATTCCAGTGTTTTCTCCTGTACAACAGATGTCACAGATGCTGGTGCTCACCATCCTAAGAGTCATTCCTTGTCTGTAAGTCCTACTTCCTACACAAAGCCTTTCCTAATGCTTTAGCCCTCCAAGATCTCTCCCCATAAACTACTGCTATGGCCACCACAGCTTACCACATTTACTAGCCCTTTCTTTTCTTTTTTTTTAGAGACAGGGTCTTGCTCTGTCACCAGGCCTGGAGTACTCCTCACTTTAAGGGATGGAACTTAATTCTCCTGTTAAGTGTGGGCTGGACTTCGTGACTTGCTTCTAATAAATAACATAAGGTGAAAGTGAAGTCTGTAACTTCTGACACCAGGTCATGAGAGGCATTTTGCTTGCTCTTTGCTTTGCTCTCTTGGACCACATGCTCTGGAGGAAGCATCTGCTGTGTTGTGAAGATATCCAAACAGCCCTATGGGAGAGATTTGTGTGGCAAGGGAAGAAGCTTCCAGTTAACAGGTAGTACTAACTGGTAAGCTACCTGAATGAGCCCCTGTCAAGCAATCAGATGACCCCAGCTCCTGCTGATGTCTGAACTGTGACCTCATGAAAGACTATGCCAGAACCACTCAGCTAAGCTTCTCACAAATTCCTGACTCACTGACTGCTGAGATAACATTTGTTGTTATAAGCTACTAAATTTTGGGGTTATGCAACAATAATTTGTGGGGGGAGTAGAGCAGCATAAAAATATAACACCTGCTCCTCATAAGGAGAGATGCTCTAAAATCCATAAAACAGTAACATAAAAGGTTTTAATTATTTCATTGACTAAAATGTTTAGATAGAAAAAAGTTAATTTTAAATGATTAAAAGTATATACCTAAGAGAAATACCCAAAAATCTTATGAGTTCTTAACTTCAATTGAGTATGAAGGACAAGGATGGAAGAGTTCAAGGATAAAGCATTAAGCTCAAAAGTCTGGTCATATCCTTCAATACACAAAGGGCATTTAAAGACTGATAGTGAACACCTAGCAACCAAGAGTCAGGAAAATGTGAAAGGAACTGCTAAAGGTACAGACAAGTAACCAAGAAATATCATGAAATCTCTAACTCTGTAATTTAAAAAGAAAAACAAGAGCCAGGCGCAGTGGTGTGTGCCTGTGATCCCAGCTACTAGGGAGGCTGAGGCAGGAGGATTGCTTGAACCCAGGAGTTTGGGTCCAGTCTGGACAACATAGCAATACCTTGTCTCTAAAAAAAGATCCTAAGGCCAGAAAAAGAAGATTAAATTCTTTTTCCTCTGAAAAAAACTGTGGTAAAACATACATAACAAAATTTATCATTTAACCATTTTAAATGTATAGTTCAATGACATTAAGTACATTATGTTGTATAACTGTCACCACTATTCCTTTCCAACACTTTTCATTATTCCAAACAGTAACTTTATCCATTAAGCAATAACTCTCCATTTCCCTTAATTCCCCTAGCCACTGATAACCTCTATTCTACTTTGTCTCTATGAATCTGCCTATTCTAGAGACCTCATATAAGTGGAATACCACAGTTGTCCTTTTGTAAATGATCCCTTCCTTTTAAACCTACTAAAAAACTTTCATGATCTGATTTCTGTGCTTTGAGAAATCAGTTTTTGCTGTTAATAATCAACTTTGATTTCAAGTTTATGCCGCCAATGGCTAGAACTCTTACCATGTATAGTAGGGAAGAGGCTGGTACAAAGATTGTGGTATAGATTTTTATCTTGACTCATTTCAAACACTTTCTCCCACTCCTTCACAGTCATTTGGTTCTTAATGCTCTCAGCTGTCTGTTCCTCATCTCTGAGCTCTTTCCCTCCAAACTTAGGGTGGAAAACAAAGGAACAACTATTAGTATAGAAGCAGCCAAAGTATGGTAAAGAAAATACTTCATTACAAATAAAACATAGCCTAGGAGGTTAACCTCATGATTTGTTGACTATAATGGTTTTTTAAAAAGTCCCCAACTAGTAAGCTGTTAGTTAATGAAGATGTTAAGGGTCTGTCCAATGAGTTAAAAATAAAAAAGCTACCATCATTGTTTTATATCACTATTTAAATGAACATGAATGCTCAAGAGATGAGCCACAGTAAATGTTAATCACTGATACAAAGATGCAAATGAAGTTAACAGAATATTACGTTCACCCCCTTTTCCCAATATTGGACTATTTCCCAAACTCTTGCCCATTTAGGACAAAGAATCAAGTTAGCAACAATCTCGTGAGGAATCCATCACTCTTAGAAATAGCAATTTACTTCACAGATTAGTAAGTCATTTTATTTGTACTTCCCTCTAGGAATGTAACAGAAGAAGTATGATACTTAAAAAACCAACATGGATAATTTGTACCACTGCACTTAAAGCAGTGCTACCTCTTATGTATGAAAACAAGACTTCTTCAAACTCAGAAAGATACGAAAGGATTTAGTTTTAAAACTAAAGAAGCAAATCTCAACCTAATTCCCTACTTTTAAACTTTTAAACTCAGATGTTTTCAGAAGGCTGTAACTTTGTGGCAACTGTAGGGGAGGTCTTTCTTAAGTTTTGCCATTCAATTAAGACTCACCCTTGGGTTGGTTGGTGCAACACAGCAGGCGAGAAAGACCAGCCTGTAAGAAAGGTCCCTAACACCAAGGGCCCGGAGTCCTCGAACACCTTCTGTCTCATACCCATCAACACCACTGACACGGGAATTAGTTTCTGCACGTGCTCCTGCAAGAATGAATGACAGGCTGTTTTGTAGGTCAGATATTAGGGTGCCGAGAACCTAAATTGCTTAAGCTTTCAAAACTTTCAGAATAGCACCTTTTGTAGCAAAATCAATTTGTTTTTATTCTCACCACACCTCCTTGCTCACTTTCCGACTGGTAGACAGAAAGAAGGCAAGGGAGATAGATGTGACACACTAGGTACCATGCAATTCAGGTAACTGAGAATTTGTTAAATCTGTGCCACAGATTACTGACCTGGTGTGCTAAGCTTGGAGACATCGGGCACAACAATCAGTGTCCCTGTAAAATCACACTTGTCACCAGCTTGAGCTGACTCCACGGCTTCAGCCCTCAAGATTACTTCTAAACTTCGGGGAATACTCCCTCGAGGAAGCTCAGCTTGAGTCTCTTGAATACGAACCTGTAACAAAGACAAATAAACAGCCAAGAATGAGAAGAGATCCCTTTCATCATGTCATACAATCTAAATTAAATGCCACAAATACTGATGTATTCTAAACTATCTTAACCTGTCAGCAGATTTTGCATGTTATCAACATTCACCTGAAAACTCCTTTTAATCAAACAGTTCAATTTGGTAAGAGATTACATTTATTAAAAAACTTCACTCTTATTCATTAAAAAATATTGGTTTTTTCCCTCTTTGTTCAAAATGGCTCTGTAAATTCTGTTTTGTGTTCCATCTTCTCCTAAATTTTGTATTTGAAAGAAGTTGTAAACATCAAGAAATATCACACCTAAATACTTTAGCACTCATCTCTAAGAATAAAGACAATCTCCTATGTAACCGTATAATACTGTTATCACAACCAAGAAAATTAAACTAATTCCATAAAATTAAGTATTTCTATAATCTAGTCCATTTTCAAATGTCTCAATCATCAAGAACATCTTTTATTATAGTTGTATTTTTTTCTCCCAAACCAAGACCTACTCTAGATTCATACTTTACATTTGATTTTTATATCATGTTCTTCCAAAAATATAAAGCATCTCTCACCCAAAGCTATCATTCATGTTCTTTCAAAAATATAAAGCCTCTCTCCCCCAAAGCTATTGGTAGAATATGTGCTTCTTATAAGCTTCTAATAACTTATAAGGTTAATATAAGAAAGCTAAGCAAGGACTAAAGACCGAGTTTAATATTATTTATTTCCCACACTTAAGCTGCTCCAAGTTTTCTTTCCTTTTTGCACACCATAAAGTTATTACATTCTTACTGCTTCCACCTACCACCTCTCACACAGGTAACTACAAGTGCCTATTAGTTTCTGTTAAATACTATATACCACTGTCCTATTAGGAGAAAAGAAAGGAAAAGGAAAGGAAAGGAAGAAGGAAAGGAAAAGGAAAAGGAAAGGAAAGGAAAGGAGGAAGGAAGGAAGGAAGGCACGAAGGAAGGAAGGAAGGAAGGAAGGAAGGAAGGAAGGAAGGAAGGAAAGAAAAGAACAGAAAAGAAAAGAAAAGAAAAGAAAAGAAAAGAAAAGAAAAGAAAAGAAAAGAAAGAAACCCACCCCACCTCCAAATATATTCCCACTGCTTATTAAGATCAAATTTCTCAGCTTAAGGTTTAAGGGTCCAAGTACCTTCAGGCTTCACATCAAATCATCTCTCAAATGATTTCCGATTTGGTTCCTTTACTTCAATCATGATAATCCTCATTGCTTCCATCCTAGACTATCCTTTTATTCATGCCTTCCTCCTTCCTTTCCACCAAATCGCAGTCTTACACTAAGAAGTTGCTACTTCTTCAAAGTTTTCTTAACTCCAGTTCACAATAATAATAATGTAGTTATCGTTTGTTCTTTGATGAATACATCTTGTCAGTCTGAAGGACCTTCCAATCCAAGTTATTAAAGGTCAAAACACATGTATATACTGACAGTTGAAATTTACATTAAAGGCTTTGGGCTTAAGTCACTTCTGATAATGTTCAACTTACATAAAAATTGAGTTTACCATTAAATATGCTATCGCAAGGGCCAAGGAGTGAATTATTAGCATAGGCTGAATCTGATCCAAACAGAAGTAAATACATACCTTCTGGAAATCAACAAATCTTGATTTATTTGTATCCAGCAAGAATCTCCTCCTGTTGGCACAAACTGGATTTCGGCAGATGTTTGGCTGTGTGTATTTGAACTGCTGTTCTACGTCCTTGATCACTGTCTGACAGTCCAAGCACAGAAAAGTCCCACTCACGAGCTCTGGGTGAACTGGGTGAGTCCGCACCACCTGCCCACTGATGCGAGTAAGCAAACCAATTCTGGATGAGGTGAGTTCTCGAATCCTGTTTAAAGACAAATGTCCCATCAAGAAATATTCATTTCCTAATAAGAGATCTTTCTGTCATAACAAGGAGGTATTCAATAATAGTTTATGCTTAAGAAAAATTGAGAGATAAGGTATTCTCTGGATTCTCCTATAAGGACAATTTAGTCAACATGCCCATTCCTAAATTATATAATGCATATGCAGTCACCACAAAATATATAAATGAATAAATATAAATTAAAAAAGGACACCAAAGAAACAAAAATTAAAATTATAAAACAGAATGATCCCAGTTTGGTTTTAAATGCAAGTACATTTTTTGCTGACCTACAATTTCTAAAAAAGCATGTGTTACTTTAATAATAAAGTTATTATGGAAATAAATTTTACACTCAGAAGTTCAGAAACACTTCCTTACTTCTAAACCCATTTTATGTGAAATAATCAGGCAATTTTATAAAGTACTTTTAGTAGTTCAAGTTTTCAAAATATCACTTCAATTTCTTCCAGTAAATTTATCTTCAAATAACTACTAAAGGGGTGTTTGAAAATTATGCATTTAAGCTGACAAAAATTTCCAAAGATTCATGAATTTCTGCAACTGTTCTCATTTAACCAATTTATTCCCCCAAACTCCCCTAAAGGTGTCCTAAAATGTGACAGTCCTAAGACTCTGCTTGACTTCACTTATTTCCAATCCCATCTCCATAGAAAACATGTTTCTCCAAAACTAAACTTTCCGGGTAACTGGTATCTCTTTCACAGCATCAATTTTTTAAGTGCTCTTTTTACAATTCTTGTCACTACCAACTATGAAAAAGTAACTTTGCAGCAACAACCTACCTGTTGCATGATTTAGGTAGAAAACCTAAGCTATAGGATTTTACAGATGAGATGAGAAAACCCAATGAGATAAAAGTGTGATGTTAAATAAAGAGCCAGCTAGCAGCAGATTGAGGCAACCTCACAAGTTTTCTGTCAATTAAGTGGTATCTATACTATTGGGTGAATTCCTTTTCTTTCAAAGAAGGCTTTCTTACTTGTGTCTGGTAGGCAGGTCTTGGAATGCAACATAAAAATCCTTGGCAAGAGGGATCTCTTTACGATCTTTAACGAAGGTTTTCAAGGCTCGACACAGGTAAGGGTAAACTCTGAAAAATAAACAGAAAAAATACCAAAAAGAGTCAACTGACACCTTAAAGGTCTACCAAAACCTCCTATTCTTTTCATGCCTGCCAACAGCTGAGACTAAGGAATTTCATCTGGTTATAACCAAGCTTTAGAACTAACTATGCAGGACACTTCTTTGTTATCTAGTCTAGGTGTAGAAGCCTCATTCAATCCTGTCCTATCTCACCACAAATAGAAACACCAAACATAAAAACCATACTTGAATATCTATTATCTTTAAATAATCATTTAACACACATACACTCTAGGCCAATCCTTTGCCCAAAATGACTCTACCTGAACAATCATCTTGTCAGTATTATGATCAATACTGTGGGTTTTCTCTGGAGAGTTTTACAATCTAATAAGGCAGCCTCCTGTTCAGCGCTGAGTACTAGTTTATTTATTTTTTGTTTCATTCTTGATTGATAAGAAATGGATGAGGACAAGGGAGAAGTCTGCGTACTAATGTGAGAATAAACTGGCAAAAAGCTCCATTTGATGGGCTAGACTCAAGTGTGCGTGTCATTTTGATACAAGTTTCCAATAGCTGCTGCAGCTTGACTTGTTTAAGCAGTGGGATCTGAAGGTCTTTTGAAAAAGAGCTACTTTCAGCAGAGAACTGCTATATGTCTTGTGCATGAGATATGGCACAGCCACTACCACCAGGCCCGATTTTCTAGTCTCTCACTTGTCAGTAACACAGTTTTTACTTCCGCATGCTTTCAAAATAAACTCTGCTGCTTATGCCTCCAACTGCTCTTGATGGACAAGAGCTATGACTAGAAACATTGAGACAAGTCTTCCATCTCCCAATCCACCAGGAAAAGAACAGGACTGTGTCTCCCTTATCCTTGGGTCTTCTTTCTCTTTCGTGACTGCCCACAATGTTTATTTTAACCTGACTATATTTCTACAGATTGTCACATTTATTTAGTCCTAATGCAGACAAAAGATTCGTGTACAAAGATGTTTCTTGCTGTATATAACAAAAACAAAACAAAAACCTAAGTTATTAAACATAACCTCTAAACATTTTTCTACCAAAAAATACTATTAGAGTTATAAAATGTTTTCAAGAAATTTTATATGACATTGAATAATTATATACACACAGAAGGACATCAAAATGTGACAGAAGATCCCTACAAAACTCTGCACTTGTAAACTTGAAGGTTCTTGTTGCAGCAGACTTGCTAATGGTGGTTATCAATAAGTGGTGGGATTGCAAGTGTACAGATGATTTAATTCTCTCTACTTTTCTGTTTTCTAAATTTTCTATAATATACACCTAATACTTTCACAATCTGAAAAACAATTTGAACCTTAAGGAACAAGAACAGTATCTTTGCTGTAAAGATATCCCTGGTGCAAGCATAGGACCCACACAAACACCTATTCCTGAGGGGGAAAAGGATTAATCAAGCGACATAACAATAGCACTAAGTGCCTGTCAAAAGTTAAGTACAGTTTTCCTCTTGGGAAAACTACATAAAAAGCAGATTTTAAACAGCTGCATATGAAAAAAAAAATTCAGCTCCACAAAGGCCTACATTAAGTTCAGAGCAGGACTAAAAGGACCACTGGGAGTATCAAAAGGCCTCTCAGAGGGAAGTAACTGTGACAGCTGCCCTTCTCAGGTTCCAACCCTGTTCAAAGTAAAGAAGATTCATACACTCATACCTATAGAACTCTTCTTGAATGGTGGTGGAAAGTTGCTGGTTAAATTGTTCCAGGTCCATAAAACTCACAACCAAAGTGTTTCTCTCAGGACGAATTAGCTCCTCTGCTAACTGCAAGTACTTAACTTCTCCATCACTGCTTTGGAACCTGTGGATACATGCAAGTCAGACTAATTGAGGAAACAGGCAGCAAAAAGAATCTGAATGTCTGATAATTCAGTATACTGGTTAAAGATGGTCCCCTCGAAACATCCGCTTTTTTTTTTTTTTTAAAACGGATTAGCACATCACTGTATCTCATAAAATTGCTGTGAATATTAAATGAGAGAATGCTTGTAAAGTGATTTGCACAACACCTGGAATAAAGGAAAATTGGGTTTCTGGATTTTAAACTAAATTTCAGACCCAACATTTTCCAACCAACAAATACTAACTGTTCTTTCATTACTGTTATTTATAATTAAGATTGGAAAGTGTTAATTCAGGCTAAAACCCAAAGTTTCAATTTCCATAGGGAATTTGAAAACATAGATTTAAAAAGCAGAATAAAAATAAGAATACACAGAAATGAGGTGCTTCTGTGTGTTCACTGCCCAAGACCTCAGGAAAATGGAAACATATACACATTACATAAAGCTGGTATTTATTTTTCAAAACGACAGGCAGAGAATATCATACAAACTTAAGTTTCTGTTGTTTTAAAAAACATACAGATTAGTTTTGAGGAAAGCATCAATCCCTCCTCCAAAAACAGCATGTTCTGACTCTTCTAAATATTAAACATTGTCAATGTGCAAAACGTACTATGCCAAAGGTACCCGAAGCTGAAAATGGCAGTGTTGTCTCTTCCCTAGCATTGACAATCTACCTAAGCAGAAAGACAATGTAAATAAGACAGGTAAGAAAGATATTCCCACTAACGAGAAGGACAGAAATGTGGTAGGGTAATATAGACTAATTCTGCCAATAGGAACATCTAGAAGTGTCATACATATAAAAGGAGGCATTGGAATTCAGAAAGAGTTAAAAATTTGAGTTAAATTTTTAAAGAGTTAAAAAACCCATGAAAGAGTTAAAAATTTGAAAGAAAAACAGCTGGTAGAGAGACAGGTTACAGATGTTTGCAAGTAGGTAGCCAAGTCAGAGAAGGTATGGGAGGAGTGTGGATGATGACCCAGGCTGGTTTTGGAAGATGAAACTGCAAAGACTGGTGAAGAATTTGAACTTTATTTCATAAGCAATGGCAAACTAAAGTTGATTTTGTGAGAGGGAGCTGGCACTTAAAAAAACAAGTACAGGAATTATTTATCTTATTTATCATTACCCCCAGCATCTAGCTGCAAGGTAAAGTGAAGGCACTTACATTATTTGTTGAAATGAAGCATTTACTGAGGGAGGACCTTTGTAATGTGGTGTGAGGCTAGGTGGGGCTGAGGATGGGATTCACAGTCCAGATGAAGTGGCTGACAGTAAAGCTGTAATAAGTCACACTGCCATAGATGTATGAAAAACGGCACTCTGGAAACCTAAGGGAAAAAGGGTTAGTGCTGCCCAAAAAGGTTTGTAGGGTTTCACAAACGTGTGAACTAGGTTTTGAAGGATGAGGAGCTGCCAGGCAAAGAATAACATTGCCAAAGGTAGGGAAATAGAAATTCAATTATGGTTTTAAGTACACCACAATTTCATAAGACAGCAACATTATTCACAATAGCCAAAAGGTGGAAGCAACTCAGGTCTGCCGACCACTGACAGACGGATAAGCAATTTATGCAGTATATATACAGGTCGAGTATCCCTAATTCTAAAATCTGAAATGCTCTAAAATCCAAAACTTTTTGAGTGCTAACATGATTTCCAAAGGAAATAGTGCTCACTGGAGCATTTCGGATTAAGGATGCAAGTGGTAAGTATAATGCAAATATTCCAAAATCTGAAAAAATCTGAAATCTGAAACACTTCTGGTCCCAAGCATTTTGGAAAAGGGATACTCAACCTTCATATACAATGTGATTTTATTTAGCCTTAAAAAGGAAATTCTGACGCATGCTACAACATAGGTGAGCCTTGAAGACATTATGTTAAGTGAAATAAGCCAAACACAAAAGGACAAATACTGTATGATTCCACTTATATGAGGCACCTAGACTAGTCAAACCCATAGTGACAGAAAGTAGAGTGGTGGTGCCTGGGGCTGAGGCAGGGACAACGGAATTAGTGTTTAATAGGCACAGAGTTTCACTTTGGAAAGACAAAAAGTGTTGTGGAGATGCAGAGGCGTGATGGCTGCACAATAAGGTGAACACACTTAATGACACTGAACTGTACACTTAAAAATGGTTAAAATGGTAAATTTGTGTTACGTATATTTTGCAATAAAAACAAGAATTTCTTAAGACATTTCAAAGTGTTCACACGTCATCCTGGAGGCAGCAGAGTCCACGTTCTAAGGGAGCAGTGCTGTATCTGCACTATCCAAGAAAAGTAACTAGTGGGTGGAACAAGTCAGGGACGGGGGTTCTGAGAGGCCAGGAGCCTAGAAGGCAACAAAGGGGAGGAAGGGAAAGGAAAGGAATGGAGGGATGCAGGGAGTGAACGGAACGCAGAACAAGGGGTATGTCCAGGTAGGCTTAGCAGGGCCGGGCTCCCCCCGACCTCCGAGCAGCTATCAAACCACACCGTTAACGCTAAAAGTTTCATCAACACAGGCTCCAAGGGTGGCCGGGGCCCGGGGTGCCCCGAGCACCAGGCCCCCGGCCGTCTGGTCCAGCAGGGAGTTGCCAGGATTCAACGCCAGTTCCGCCGCCCGCTGCACCCCGCCGCGCCGAGCCGCCCACTGGGCCAGGTACTCATCATCGCCGGGTCGGGAGCGATAAAGGACAGACGCAAAGCGCCGACCACACGGTACTGGGCACAACAAGGGTTTGAGGAAGAGCTCAAGATGGTTTCCACTGACGAAAGTCCGCAGGCCCCTCGCGGCCCCCTGGCCGGGAGCCTGAAGTTAGGGGTGGGGAAAGGCGCCCTTCCCGGGGCGCGCGACCCCTCGGTTCCCGAACGCGCGCCGGGCCACGCCGCCCGCCTCTGCCTGAGACCGCGGGCTCCGGAGGCGGCGGCGGCGGGGAGGGCGCGGGGGCTGGGAGGAGGGCGCTCGCCGACTTACTCCTCCAGGAAATCCAGAAACAGTTTCTGGCACTTCTCGGCCACCTCGTCGCGGACCTCCAGGTGCTGGCTGCCGGCGCCCGGCTCCGCTGCCGCCGCGAGGTCCATCGCTGCCAAGCGCTGAAGGACCACCTCCGCCACGCTCACCCGCCACGAGCCGCTCCTTACCCCACGTCGCCGCTTTGCGCGCGCCGCTGCCGCTGCCGGCCCGCCCCCTCGCCCGACCGCGGCGGCCGGAGCCAATCGTGGCACAGGAGGTCGAGAACTTCGCGCCAAACCTGCCCAATAAACGGCGGCTCCTCCCAGAGCCCCGCCCGCTGAGCGGGGATTTCGCGCCAAATGCAAAGCCCCTCCGGAGGCGGCTGGCGTTCTGCCTTTGCGTCTGCGCAGTGTGCCCGTACCCTGAGGGTATTTTGGCTGCAGGAGCATGTTAAAAGCTCGGATCCTTGTCCCGGTGGTTTCTCAAAAGTTCTTCAAATCATTCTACTGACATTATTTGAGCAGTAGGCGTAACGTCTATGGAAGAGAAAAATGATTAGGATTCAAACTTTCTGCTTTCGCTGTCTAGTTGGAGGAAATAAGCTGTAAACCACTGGATAAAACCCTGTAACAGAGTTAAAGAGATGTACAAACAGTGCCTGGGGGAGTTCGGAGAATTATTCTGGTGGTGTTGACCGAGGACAGTCTTCGAAATCTTTGACACTTTGATTACTCCCCCTCTAAAAACGCACTATTGGCATGCATTCTCCCGGTGTTCTCGCCCCGTCTTCCGCCATCTTTCCCTGACTTCATTTCACTTGATTTTTCTCCCATCTCTTTGGCCATCCCTGGTTAGCATCCTTTGTAGGCGCCTCTTCTTCCGCGACCCCCGTAAATGTCCTCATTCCAGAGTTCTTTCCCCGGGACAGTAATTCTCTCGGTCGGTCGACCTCCTACACTCTCTTGGCTTTAATTAACGCCTGAGAGCGGATGACTTTGAGAAGTGTTTCACCAACCAGTACTTTTTTTCTGGGCCTCCAAGGCATTAAAAGAAACCTGGACCACTCCCGTTTTTTGAGGCTTCCAGAATATTAAAGATTTTTTAATGCCAAACAGGGTGGACAGAAGTTCAAATAATTTTTTGAACACACACGTACAGATACACTATTCATGAGATGTTAATACAGGGTTTAATACCTGTAACATTTGGTTACAGGGTTTAACCAAAATGGTCATGGCTGGTGTACTGTACTGTATCTGCAGTTGTATGTATTTTCTCACTTGCGGCCCTGTATCCTTTCAACCCTTCACCAGCTCCAGACTGTCTGCCTACTGGACTTCACCACTTGTATGTATTTTAGTAGCCTCTGACTCGACAGTGCTTCCTGGGTATTCACAACCCTGGGGCACTAAGAATGGATCCACAAGGTATCTGGGAGCAGTTTGCTAAGCAGATTCTACCTCGTCCTCTCAAAATGCCTCACTCACTCTTTTCTTTCCTGTTTTTCCTTTCCTCCCTCCTCTTCCTCTTCTATCCTCTTAATTAGAAACATAACAACAACAAACTCCCCCCACACCCTGTCCTTGGACAGTCTATTAATAGTTGAAATCATACTAGGAATCAGACTAGCCTTTCTTGTTGCCTGCCACATACCGTGCAACTAAATGCTTTCTAAAAAAGCTGCCATCTTTGATACAATCCTCTTTGCAGCTGCTAAGAGGAGCATGGGCTCTTTTTGGTTTTTTTGTTTCATGTTTCCTTTTGTTTAATTACTTCAGAATAACTTGCATTCGGATCAGAAAAATGTTTCACTTAGTTCCACCTGAACTGTTTGCAAATGCATCTTTTTCTGACCCACCTGTCAACAAACCGGTCTGCTATTTATTCCTAGGATGTCTCCTGGGGCTGATGAAAGATATGGTCAACCCACGGTGCCTGTGCAGACTGCCGAAACTGCACATAAAGATAGGAATCTCTTTTTATGTCTTGAAAAATGGGATATGAAATTTTCTTTTTCAATCTCGAGCCAAGGAGATGGGTTTTATCTCTTGTGGAACAGTGGGTAATTATTGGCCTCTAAATTATAACAGAAATAATTTACTTGTTGAGGCTCAAAGTCAAGGAGGAATGAATTATATCAAAGTCTTCAGTGTGCTCCAGTTTGCCTGGGCCCCTAGAATGTAAGCTCCATGAGAAGCAGGGAGTTTTGTCTGTTCTATTCACTGTGATATCACTAGTACCTATCATGGTATCTGATACAAAGTAAGTACTTGGTAAATATTTGTTGTATAGCAAATTTAATAAATGAATGAATGGAACAAAGTTTGGGGATGGCTGAGATTTTAGGGACATCAGGAATCTTCTAATGCTCAGATAATCCTTTCCCACTGACAGACTACAGCCTGTACTTCTAAGGTCAGAACTTTATCCATTTGCCTTAAGATTCTTATGTCACTTAAAATTAAAATACTATGTGCACTGGTAAGAGAATTAAATTGCTACAACCTAATTGAAAAGCAAGTTGGCAGTTTATGAAAATGTTCATACCCTTTCACTTAGGAGTAGGCCTTCTAGAAATTTATCCTCCAGAAATATATACATATGAAGATGTTAATTCCATTTTTCTACTGGGGGGTGGGAGGGAGGAAATAACCTAACCTATATCCTTTGGCAGGGGATTAGTTAAGGAGAAGAAACAGGAATGAAGGGCTGAGGTTGTGCTGTTACGGGTTCTTTCTGTGATACATCATGTGTATGCATTCTGTCCTTCAGTCATCTGCTGTCCCTCAGTCTATCCTTCTGTTAGGGTGTCAGCCATGTTTGTGGATAAGGTGATGAAAAACATACAATCCAATCCTGGAGGCAGGATACGAATGAATACAACTACAATTTGCAGAGTAATATGCAATTATACCAAAATACATAAAGTGTAAAGTGATATCAAAATATAAAAGTAGATGGCCGGGCATGGTGGCTCACGCCTGTAATCCTAGCACTCTGGGAGGCCGAGGCGGGTGGATCGCTCAAGGTCAGGAGTTCAAAACCAGCCTGAGCAAGAGTGAGACCCCATCTCTACTGAAAATAGGAAGAAATTAATTGGCCAACTAAAAACATACAGAAAAAAAATTAGCTGGGCATGGTGGCGCATGCCTGTAGTCCCAGCTACTCGGGAGGCTGAGGCAGGAGGATTGCTTGAGCCCAGGAGTTTGAGGTTGCTGTGAGCTAGGCTGACGCCACGGCACTCTAGCCTGGGCAACAGAG
>CAUYRT010098011.1:0-95287 GCA_963574885.1 Lepilemur ruficaudatus
ATGGTGGCGCATGCCTGTAGTCCCAGCTACTCGGGAGGCTGAGACAGGAGGATCGCTTCAGCCCAGGACTTTGAGGTTGCTGTGAGCTAGGCTGACGCCACGGCACTCTAGCCCGGGCAACAGAGTGAGACTCTGTCTCAAAAAAAAAAAGATCAATGAAATGAAAAGTTGGTCTTTTGAAAAGACAAACAAAATTGACACACCTTTAGCCAGACTAACTAAAAAAAAAGAGAGAAGATCCAAACAAATAAAATCAGAGATGAGAAAGGAGACCAAAACCAGACAAAGACACAACAAAAAAATAAAATGATAGGTCAATATCTGTGATGAACAGAGATGCAAAAATCCTCAACAAACCAAATTCAAAAATATGTTATAGGCCAGGCATGGTGGCTCATGCCTGTAATCCTAGCACTCTGGGAGGCCAAGGTGGGAGGATCACTCAAGGTCAGGAGTTTGAGACCAGCCTCAGCAAGAGCGAGACCCTGTGTCTACCAAAAATAGAAAGAAATTAGCCGGACAACTAAAGATATATAGAAAAAGAATTAGCTGGGCATGGTGACACATGCCTGTAGTCCCAGCTACTCAGGAGGTTGAGGCAGGAGGATTGCTTGAGCCTAGGAGTTTGAGGTTGCGCGATGCCATGGCACTCTAGCTGGGGCAACAGAGTGAGATTCTGTCTCAAAAAAAAAAAAACACATTAAAAAGATATTCATCATGATCAAGTGGAATTCATCCCAGGGATGCAAGGATGGTCCAACATATGCAAATCAATTAATGTGATACATCATATCAACAGAATGAGGAACAAAAACCATATGGTCATTTCAAGTGATGCTGAAAAAGCACTTGATAAAATTCAACATCTCGTCTTGACAAAAACTCTCAAAAAATTGGGTATATAACAAACTTACCTCAAAACAATAAAAGCCATATATGACAGGCCTATAGCTCCTATCACACTGAATGGGGAAAAACTGAAAGCCTTTCTCGTAAGATCTGGAACAAAATAAGGATGACCACTTTCACCACTGTTTTTCAACATAGTATTTGACATTCTAGCTAAAGGAATCAGACAACAGAAAAAAATAAAGAGCATCCAAATTGGAGAAAAAGAAGTCAAATTCTTCTTATTTGTAGGCAGTATGAACTTTTATCTAGAGAAACCTAAAGACTCTAAAAAAAACTATTAAAACTGATAAACAAATTTAGTAAGGTGGTAGGATACAAAATTAACATTCAAAAATCTGTAGCATTTCTATATGCTGACAGTAAACAATCTGAAAAAGAAACCAAGAAAGTAATCCCATTTACACTAACTGCAAATAAAAATATCAATAAAATACCTAGCAGTAAATGCTTTGTAGTTCCCCCCCCCCCAAAAAAAATAATCAGGAAAAAAAAATACCTAGCAGTAAACTTAACTATAGAAGTGAAAGATTTCTATAATGAAAACTATAAAACATTGACAAAAAAAATTGAAGAGAACACAAAAAAAGGAAAGATATTCCATGCTCACAGAATAGAATCAATACTATTGATATGTCCATACTACCCAAAGCCTACAGCTTTCTACAGCTAATCTACATATTCAATGCAATTCCCATCAAAATACCAATGACATTCTTTGCAGAAATAGAAAAAAATAATGCTAAAATGTATCTGGAACCAGAAAAGATCCAAAATAGCCAAAGCCATCTTGAGCAATAAGAATAAAACTTACCTTACCTCAAATTATACTACAGAGCTCTAGTAACCAAAACAGCATAGTATTGGCATAAAAAACGACAGACAGACCAATGAACCAGAATAGAGAACCAGAAATAAATGTACATATCTATAGTGAACTTGTCTTCAACAAAGTTGAGAAGAACATACAGTGGGGAAAGGACAGTCTATTCCATAAATGATGCTTGGAAAACTGGATATTCATATGGAGAAGAATAAAACTAGACCCTTATCTCTTGCCATATACAAAATTCAAATCAAAGTGGATTAAAGACTTAAATCTAAGACCTGAAACTGTGAAACTACTGAAAGAAAACATTGCCAACACTGGTCCTCAGGACACTGGTCTGGGCAACGATTTCTTTAGTAATACTCCCAAAGAACAGGCAACCAAACCAAAATTGGACAAATGTGATCACATCAAGCTAAAAAGCTTCTGCATAGTGAAGAAATCAACAAAGGAAAGATATAGCCCACAGAACAGGAGAAAATATTTGCAAACTACCCATCTGAGAAGGGATTAATAACTAGAATATACAGGAGCTCCAACAACTCAATAGGAAAAAAATCAAATAATCTAATTTAAAAATGGGCAAAGGATCTAAATAGACATTTTTCAAAGGAAGACATACAAATGGCCAACAGGTATATGAAAAAAGGCTCAACATCATTGGTCATCAGAGAAATGCAAATCAAAACTACTATAAGATATCATCTTGCCCCAGTTAAAATGGGTGTTATCAAAAAGGCAGGAAAAAATGAATGCTTGTAAGGATGTGGAGAAAGGGGAATCCTTGTACACTCTTGGTGGAAATGCAAATTAGTGCAACCACTATGGAGAACAGTATGGAGAGCCTGCAAAAAACTAAAAATAGAACTATCATATGACCCAGCAATGCCACTGCAAGGTATAGATCCAAAAGAAGGGAATTCAGTATATCTAAATAATAATATCTGAAATGATATCTGCATTGCCATGTTTACTGCAGCACTATACACAATAGCCTAGATTTGAAATCAACCTAAGTGTCCATCAATAGATGAATGGATAAAGACATTGTTATACATATACACAATGGAATATTATATAGCCATAAAAATGAATGAAATCCTGCCATTTGCAGCAACATGGATGGAACCGAAGAGCATTACCAAGCACAGAAAGACAAATCTCACATGTTCTCACTAAAAAAACAATTGATCTCTTGGAGACAGAGAGTAGAATTATGGTTACCAGAGTTTGGGAAGGGTAGTGGGGGATCAAGGGGGATAAAGTGAGAATGGTTAATGGGTACAAAATATAGTTAGATAGTTAGAATGAACAATATTTGATAGCATAACAAAGTGACTATAATCAGCAATAAGTAAGGATATATTTTTAAAAACTAAAAGAGTGGAACTGGAATGTTCCTAACACAAAGAAATGATAAATGCCTGTGATGATGAATACCCCAATTGTGACTTGACTAATTCACATTGTATACCTGTATCAAAATATCACATGTACCCTACAGAGATATACAACTCTTATGTACCCATAATAATGAAAAATAAAAAATTTAAAAATCAAAAAAGTACACTAGGGAATATTTATAGGTTATATGCAAATATACTATTTTACATAAAGGACTTGAGCATGAGGATTTTGGTATTCATGGGGATCCTGGAACCAACCCCCAATGATATTGTGGGATGACTATAGTTCCTTTTTAAAACTTTTCTCAAGTTACACACTGTGAATATGCCATTTCATGTCAAATCCTGACTGATAAACCATATCAACCCTTACCATTAGTTCTTGTTGCCTCAACTCCTCTTTCTCCTAAGTTGCAATTCAAGATTCATTTAACTTCACACTGATATTCTTCTTTTTTACATTTCACAGCACTAAAATATGTGCAGAATCATAGTTTTTTCATGTTCACCTTTATCTTTTCAGCATTCATTGCATTTTATGTTTGGAGGAAAACTTTTGAAAGAGGCTTTTTCATCTCCTCATAAGTCTGTCAAAATTTTCTGGTTTTACAGCTTTGCTTGACTAAGTGAGGGACTGGGATGAAAAATTAGGAGGCCTATGGTAGGCAGTGGGGCCAGTTTCATGAGCACACAATGTGTGTGGTCAGGAGGACTGACACTTAAAAGGGTCTGAGACTTGCTTTAATGCACTGTGGTCATCATCTTGAAAATATTCATATTTCTTGCATTGGATTCATACAAGTTATATAGGTGGTCGTGGTCAGCAGCCTTTAAGATGGCCCCTAATGATCCCCACTTCCTGGTATTCACACCCTTGTATAATCCTCTGCCCTTGAGTGTGGGCTGGACCTAGTGACTCATTGCTAACAGATAGAATACTAACAGTGACCAAAAGTCACCTGCAGGACTATGTTACAAATAGACTGTGACTTCCCTTTTGTGTTTTCTCTCTCCCTTTCCCCCTCTCTCTTTATCTCTCTCTCTCTCTCATGCTAGCTGAGAAGGCACAAGGCTAGCTGAGCCTCACAAGGCAAGCTGCCCTGTGAGGCTCACATGGTGACAAACTGGTATCTTCAGTGAACAACCAATGACAAACTGAGGCCTGCCAACAACCATGAGAGTGAGCTTGGAAGCAGACCATTCCCCAGTCAAGACTTCAGATGAGACTGCAGCGTTGCCTGACCTTGTTTGCAGCCTGTGAGAAACCTTGAGACAGAGGTACTCAGATGAGTTGTACCTGGACTCCTAACACACAGAAACTATAAGATAATAAATGATTGCTGTTTTAAGGCTGCTAAATTTTAGAGTAATGCATTATGTAGCAATAGATAACTAATACAAATCCCTTAGATAAGATCATTACCATATGAAGTTCTTAAATAGATGATAAAAATTTTAAATGTGGGTATTACAAAAATATAATATTTTGGTCATTGTTAAGACTCAGAGAATCTGGTCTGTAGTTGATTTCTGGTGCAATCTCACTTTTTCCTGAATCACCAGTAGTTTCTTGCCCTTTGACAAAACCTCAGCAAAGTAACACCAATGCCCTTCCCTACCCTTTCCAACCACTTCTATTAATGAAGAAGCGTGTACTTTAATGATTTACATCTCACTTCATTATGCCACAAAGCCCGAATTAAATCCTGGGTGAGTACAGTAGAGTGATCCTTTTCCTGAGCTCTGGGCAACGGAGCAGGAACTACATACTGTTTGCTTTCCCCAAGTTTGTTTCAGGCAATCTTCTGTGGTTTCTATGCCATTAACATTCTATATTTCAGTGCTGGCCTTTTGATTCAAGGAAATTAGTTCAGTTATTTTCCAAAGGATAAACAACATGAAATTGCAAAACCACTAGCAGATGTTAAAACTTAAATGTTTCCAGGATTCCAGGAGAGTAAGCAGTCTGGTAGCTGAAAGTATGACCTAGACCTAGTTAAAACTATAAACTCCAAACTGCATGTTGATCACATTGTCCCCTCTATTACTTCTCAAACCCAATTATTTCTTTGAGGTTTTCCCAGGTTATCTCTAAGTAAATGACCCAGTATGGCAAAGCAACCCATCTTTTAAAGGAATTCAGCTAATTTGAAACACCAACATAGGTTAAATAAAGATAAACCACAGATGCAAGCATTATATCCTAAAATAGACTTTATCAATCTTGTATCAACACTGGACTACATTTTCAACTTCTTGTTTTTAATCTCCTACAGTGCCTAATACAGTCCTAAATAAAATATTTGTTTACTGGTAAACAATTGTAGAAGGAAGGAACGTGAATAGGGGAATAAGGAAGGGGAATTTTATTGGCTTGAAAGATAAGTATTATCTTAAGATTTTGCTAACAATTTGCTAAGTGCCATGGTCTGACTGTGTCCCCCAAAATTCATGTGTTGAAAACTGAATCCTCAATGCAACAGTGTTAGGAGATGAAGGCTCCACCACATGAATGGATTAATGCCATTATAAAAGGCCTTGACAGAGGGAATTCACCACTTTTGTCCTCTTTGTTGAGGACACAGTGCTCATCCCTCCCAGAGGATGCAATCTTCAAGGCACCATCCTGGAAGCACAAAGCAGCCCTCACCAAAAAACCAAAGTTGCCATGCCTTGGTCTTGGAATTCCCAGCCTCCAGAACTGTGAGAAATACAGTTTCTATTCTTTATAAATTACCCAGACTGTGGTATTTTGTTATAGCAGCATGAACAGACTGAGATACTAAGAAATCCTTATTATTTTATGTATTTCTTGTTTATTCAGCTTTCGTATGTCCAGGGTAATTTGAACCTTGACAGAAATTAGTAACATGTTTAAAGACACTGAACATAATTCTATATGCCTGCATACCGATGAGATTGTTTGCATAAAAGTATTTTTAAACTGTTAAAACAATATAGGTGAGGCATTAATTCTATCATGATTGTTATTATTTATCATTATTAAAACTGTGACCTTTCCAATGAACTACACTGTGTAAAAGAAATCTTAAGGTTAACAGTATATAAAGCAAGGAATTCAGAAACACATATTTCCTCTATCAAAATGTTTCATATGTTAAAGTAATCACTCTATAAGAGCAAAGAGTGTGTTTGCATATGCAAAACACTTAATGCTTAGCACTTTCAGTTCTATGCATTATAAAAAAATTATTAAAAATTATTAAAACTATATTTGATGAGTAGAAAGTTATAAAATCATTGCTCTATGGTAAAGTTTTGAAAAAATGAAAATAAAAAGATCCTACTGCAGATAAATTAAGACTGAGTTGAGACTGCCACAGAAATATTTAGTCCTAATTGTGTGATATTTGTAGATTTAAAATCTTGAACACAGACATCCACTTAAACACAGCAGATTGAAAATATAGAATTTACTGTCTCTCCCTTCTAAAACCTCACTAAAATGTCAGTAAGCAGATTTTTTTAACCACAAGGAGAAAGAGGATTTGAAAAAAAGATCATAGCAACATTTTGGAGGCTAGAAAGCAGATGGATGAGTGGTAATTGACTTAAACCAGAGAATACTAACACTTAAACCAGCATAATGGGAATCCAGAAACAGACTGCAGAATCTCAGAAACGCTCAGAAAATGAGGCATTAATTACCCTTGAAAGTCAAAGTTGGTACAGATGGATTTTAAAATAGATTAGTTTTTAAAAAATCGTATAATTTGACACCTTCGCCTACCCTAGAAACCTCTCCCAAAACTCAAGTTTCTATTGGTTCCCAACCCTGAAAGACAACTAAAGATCTGCTCTCTGGAGAAGTTGACCCATGAAGACTTTGAACTCAGGGATAAGATACTGAAACAGAATTATCAAGTGAAAGTTAGCTTTCTGAATAATGAGATCTCTGACACCTATTCCCTAGGAGAATAAAGGATTTATTTCCCCTAGCCCAAGGAAAATTACCTAAAGATCCTGATATCTGGCCCTGCTAGATGACCCTACAGTAAAGTTCACCTGTTGACTGGTTCTCCATACACATCTAGAACTTTAGATCAGCCTCACACTGCCTGATTATTTAATAGGAGCTGATAGCCAATGATTACCCGATATTTGAAGAACAGTCTCTAACATGAAGATAGTAAAGAAAGAAAGAAAAAAGAAATAGAATTTGGGATAGAAGAAAATATGCACAAAGAAGAATAAAACATTCAAGAATTTTTTTAAATTCTTAGAAATTAAAAATATAAGAGCAAATTCCTCCTCTTCAGCCCATGACAGAGTAACTGGTCCCAGACTAGCCCTCTTAGCATTAAAACAAAAAAACAAAACTACAACACTGGGCAAAATATATGAATTAGTTGTTTTCAAATGTTGGACAACTAGAGCACAGGATGGTGATCACTAAGAAAAGCCAAACGCATGAGGTGAGTGACCCCAAAATTGACTGAACTTTCCCTTCAAAGAACTTCCCAGACTATGGGACAGAGGCAGGGAGGCCAAGTTGAATGGAAGTCTCACTGCCTCTGAGAAGGCGGAGATCAGTTCTGAGGCTGGAATTCGTCGGGTAGGGTGCTAGAGAAGAGGGAGTTATGCAGAGAATGAGCTCCAGAAATCTGTATTAGAGACCCCTTAAGATCTTGGCTAAATACTAATAAAATATGAGACAAGGCCTGGCATAGACGAGCTACTGGAGGGCTGTGAGGAACTGAGATTCCAGAGGCTGCATGTCTGAGAGATGTTAGAGTTCCAACTGCCAGAGTGGAGACACTTAGTGTAGGCATTCAACCGAGACCCCAGAAAGTCTGCACCTTAGAAATAGGGTTGCTTAATCTGTAAAGGCTATGCGAGATCTGCCTTAACCACATTTAAAAACAAGCCACAAAAATATCAAGACCATTTGGCAAGTAAATTAACTATCTGCAAGAACAAAACTCAATCCTCTTAAAAGGAAAAAAAAAAATCTTGACTCTCAAAAATGTACCAGCCAATGTCTGGTAGAAAATTTAAAAAATCTTACACATACAAAGAAGCATGAAAATGCTACCCATAAGCAGGAAAAAAAGAGAGAATTTACAAATTCCAAAATGGCAAAACTTTGGAATTAGCAGACAAGAATTTAAAGCAGCTTTTATACAATATTTACAGATTTAAAGGAAAAGATGGGCCTAACGAATGAACAAATGTAGGAGATATCAATAGAAAAATTGAAACTTTACAAAAGAACCAATTCTGGAACGGAAAAGTACAATATCTGAAATGAAAATTTTATGGGATAGGTTTAGACAGATCAGACACTGCAGAAGAAAAAGAATCGGTGAACTTGAAAACAAAGCAGAGGCGAAAGGAATTATCCAAACTGAAGCACAGAAAGGAAAAATGTTGAACGTAACTGTGAAATCTTTGGTGACCTGTGGGACAAAATCAAATTGTCTAAAATGTTGTCATTGAAGTCCAGAAGAAAGAGGGGAGAAAGATGGAAGCAGAAAAAAAATATTTAAAGAATAATGGCCAAAGTTTTTCCAAATTAAAAAAAAATTTTTTTTCCTAACTGCTAGGTTATATGGGAAATTTTTCCAAATTTGATGAAAACTATCAACCCACAAATCCAAGAAGCTCAATACACTCTGAGCAGTATAAACATACAGAGAACTACATGAATCCATAGTAAGACTGTTGAAAACCAAAAAATTTGTTTAAAAAATCTTAAAAACAGCAAGAAAACAATACATTAAATACAGAGGGAGAATGATAAGAATTATCACTGACTTCTCATAAGAAACAATACAAGCCAGACAATGAAGTGACATCCTTAAATTGTTGAAAGGAAAAAATATCCTAGAATTTAGCCTACAATTTTACCTCTAATGAAAATATCCTTCACAAATAATGATGGAATAAAGATATTTTCAGATAAAACCTGAGAGAATTTGCCACCAGCAAACCTACATTATAAAAAATATTACAGAAAATTCTTCAGGCTGAGGAAAATTATAACAAATGGAAACTCGGATCTACATGAAGGAAAATGAAAAGCACTGGAAACAGTAAATGTATTGGAGAACAGTGGCTGATACTTTCCCAGGCACCTAAAATCTAACAGGACCTAACTGAATTCATCACCTCCTCCCTACTTGCTAACACTTAGAAAAGCAACTTCATCTGGGACTCAGACAAATCCACATATGATGGCAGGCTTTGGTTCAATTGATCTTGTAACAAAAAATTTTGCATAAATTATCTAATTGAAGCACTGAAGTTTGTATACACCTTTCAATAGCAGAGGTCCAATCTTTGTCCACCCTCCTCCCAGAGGGTGGACATTTCCAAATTTGAGCAATGTTCGTAGAAAAGATGAACTAGATAGATAGATGTAACATCTTGCCTGCAGCCAATGAATAATATTCCCCCTAGAAGTTTATCCTGTTCTGTTCCACTTATTAAAGTTATTCTTTTTTGAAATATTGTGGGGGGAGGGGTAAGGGTAGGGATAGTAAAATTTAGAAGTTCAGTAGAAGATTTGGACTTTAAAGTTGAGAAAATCTTCCAGAGCACAGAAGGAAAAAAAAAAAAAAGATGGAAAATAGGAAAGAAAAGGTTAAGAAAGTTAAAAGATCAATGTAGAAAATTCAACAGCCTACAAATAAGAGTTTCAGAAAGAATAGTGAAAAAGAGAAAATAAAATTTTCAAAGAAATAAAGAAACTTCCCAGAACTTTCTAAACTGAAAGAGACTAACATATCCCCAGCATAAAAAATGAAAAAAGATCCATACCAACAGATATTACAATAAAATTTCAAAACACTAGGAAAAATGATCCTAAGAGACTCTGGGTTGGGAGAGGGAAAGAACATATTTAAAGAATCAGGGATCAGTATGGCTGGTGACCATTCAACTGCAACTGCAATGCTTTCAGAATTCTAAGGTGAATATTTAATAATTTGTATCTTAGAATTACACACCCAGCCAAACTTCCAAACAAATGTGAGAATAAAACAAAACCATTTTTAGGCATTTAAGGTCTCAGAAAACTTATCTACCTTTCACCCTTTGTATTAATTATCTATTGCTGCACAACAGATGCCCCTAAAACTCAGCAGTTCAAAGCAACAAACATTTGCTATATCCTAATTTCTCTAGGTCAGCAATCAAGGGGTGGTTTAACTGTGGGTTCTGGCTGAAGATCTTTCATGTGATTGCCAGTCAAGCTGTCAGCCAAGGATGCAGTTATCTCAAGGCTCCACTGGGGCTAGAGAAACTGCTTTTAATATTATTCATGTGGTTGTTGGCAGGTCTCAGTTCCTTGCTGCTTGTTGGTAGGAGACCTCAGTTCTTCAATACGCGGGGCCTCTCCACAGAGCTGCTCAAAACAAGGCAGCTTGCTTCTCACAGAGTGAGCAATCTAAGAGATAGAGCGTAATTTCCCAAAATAGAAGCTGTAATTTTTCTCATTTGATCTCAGTACTGAGATGCCATCACTTCTCTCATGTGCTATTGATTCACGCCTGTAATCCTAGCACTCTTGGAGGCCGAGGGGAGGGAGGGTTGCTTGAGCTCAGGAGTTCTCGACCAGCCTGAACAAAAGTGAGACTCCGTCTCTAACAAAAAGAAAAGTAAACAACAACAACAAACAGCCAGGCATGGTGGCGTGCACTTTTAGTTCCAGCTACCCAGGAGACTGAGGCAGAAGGATAGCATAGAGTCCAGGAGTTGGAGGTGGCAGTGAGCTACAATGATGTCACTGCACTCTACCCAGGGCAGCAGAGTGAGACTGTGTCTCAACAAAAACAAACAAGACAACTGAATACCTCTCCTCACAACCTCTCACCCGTTAAAAAAAAAAAAAAGAAAGAAAGAAAGAAAGAAAGGAGAGGGGCCATCTTGGAGGCTGACTTCTCAGAAGCTACTGAAGGATATATTCCACCATAACGTAGAGATAAACTAAGAATGAGGAAGATGTGGGGTCCAGGAAAAAGAGAAAGGGAATCCTCAAAAAGGTACTGAATAAAAAACCCAGATTGACAGTTGAGCACAACTGGTAGATATCGGAACAGGAAGATGGAGGTCTCCAGGAGGGCTGTCCCTAAGAAAAACATAAACTAATAATTTGGAAGGGGCGGGGGAGAAGGGATGAACAGATTGTGCAAAGATTTCTACTTCTAGCAAAATTTGGGAGGTATTAATACATTTGTGAAAAATGTATTAAAAACTAAGCAACCAAAACCAATTTCTAACTCTAAGTTGAGCAAATAAATTATAAAAGAAAGGAAGTGTAATCCTAGTATGCTGCATGAATAAAGTTGTAATAATTTAAACACTAAAAATAGAGCTTACAGGAATTATTATATAACTAAACATGGTGGGAGGATGAAAAGAGAAGAAATGTTTGTCAACCTGAGGGTGTATTTGGATAAAGGAGTTATTTTTCATAGTTGAGAGTCAGTAGAAAATATCAACTTAAGTTTTTATTAAAAGCTTAAGTATAATATTTAGATATATGAAGGAGAACATCAGAAAAAAAGAGCTAGAAGATTTGAAAATACTTGCTTTTGGGGAGTAGAACCTTGGGTGGAAATGGTAAGACAGTACGCTGCTGCTTTTCTTTCAACTTATTGAACTATTTGATTTTCTTAACTATAATATATACCTATAGCTTCTATTTTTAAAATATAGTAGACTTATTTTTGCTTATTAAATATAATTTTAAATTCAAGTCAATTTTATTTTATTTTTTTATTTTTTTTGAGACAGAGTCTCACTCTGTTGACTGGGCTACAGTGCCGTGGGGTCAGCCTAGCTCACAGCAACCTCAAACTCCTGGGCTCAAGCAATCCTCCTGCCTCAGCCTCCAGAGTAGCTGGGACTATAGGCATGTGCCACCATGCCCAGCTAATTTTTTCTATATATTTTTAGATGTCCAGCTAATTTCACTCTATTTTTAGTAGAGAGGGGGCGTTGCTCTTGCTCTGGCTGGTCTCGAACTTCTGAGCTCAAAAGGTCCACCTGCCTGGGCCTCCCAGAGTGCTAGGATTACAGGCGTGAGCCACCGCGCCCGGCCTCGAGTCAATTTTAGATTCAGCATCAAGTTAGGTATACATTGTTCTTTTTTTTCTGTTTTATTCACAGTAAAATAATTTTTTGGACTGTATATGTAATATTCTGAAAATAAAATTATACACATTGCAAAATATGGTAACAAATGGGAAATTATCTTAAGAAACTAAACTATATTGTTTATGGAGGTATCTAAAATGCAATGTTATGCTTGAAGCTCTGACTTGGGTGGAGCAAGGGCAATAGCTATAACCTAAACATTTGTACCTCCACAATATGCTGAAATAAAAAAAAATTAAAGAAAAGAAAAAAGAATAATAATAAAATGTAGTGTTATTATATAGCATATACTATCTTTAAAACTGCTAATTTTCAAAATGCTGTTATAAAACAAGCAAAAATGGATGCTATCATACTAGTTGTTCATGTAGAAATTTAGGTAGTATGAATTTGACCCTGAAAAGGAATTACTCATTGTATTATTAAATTATCACTCAAGCTTTATATTAAATTCCTTCTTAAATGACAATTCACTGAAGAAAACCTCAAATATTTATTCCCTCATTTGTAACAGATGTAATTTTACTGTTTCTAATACTTGGGAATAGTCACACTTTTTGCTTCTCTTGAATGTAACAGAAGATGATATAACAACATAGTTTGCTTCAGTTAAAGTCTTTCTACAGGAAGAAAGGAAGGGAGGGACACAGAGAGGCAGGGAGGGGAGAAAGGAAAAGAAAATATTTCAGAGAGTACAGATTCTTGTGTGTAAGTCAGTTCATTTCAAAATAGATTAGAGAAGAAAGCCTCGCTGCCAGCCCAGCCTACTGTTCCCCTTGCCTACCTTAACAATCAAATCTCAATAAATTAGAACACAAGCAGAAACGACTAGCCAAGATGAACAAAAAGTATGTTCCTTGCCCAAATGTAGCACTGGAACAATAGGATAAAGTTGTGTATATCACCAATTTTTACACAGGTTAAACTAAAAGTGCTGGAGTTTCTCTTATTGCTAGAAAGAACCTTTGGAGTCTTCAGAAGTCCTGTTTATTTATAGATCTAATTACTCACTCTATTGTTTCATTAAAAATCAAATGAAGACCTTTAGACTCATCTCTTTTGTTTCTCTCCCCCTCCTTTCCTTTTCTATTTCCTTTCTTTTCTATTCCCGTCCATTCCAATTCCTTTTCCTTCCCTTTCTTTTCCTTTCCCTTCACAGTAGAATGTAATGAAGAGGTGAATGGGGTGTTGTGCAAAGGTATATCAGCTGCCACGTGCCCCAGGAGAGAATGCAAAGTAAGGAGGAGGAAGCCATGACAAGACTCACCAGTGGTGTGCGCCCTGGCACTGACAGATGGGGTGGGGGGATTGTGCAGAGATGATGAATTAAGGATAAGTCAACCAATTGAGACAACGTGTAATGAAAATAAAAGTAATGAGAACCAGATTTCCCACTGTTGGAGAAGGCATTTACATACATGGAAAGAGGAAGACCAAAAAGAACTTTGATGTGATGAATTGGAACTGGAGGTATCGTATTAAAACATGATTTTAAGATTTTCTTCAATAGAGCTACCTCCAGATGATTCCTTCCTCAGTGAGCAACAAGCCTGTAGGCACTTATGACAATACCTACAGAGATCTTCATAATAGCAAAAGAGGGGTAAAAAAATATTTTTCTTCTTGTTTTCTCTTAAAGGTCACCACATAAAATCAAAGACTAAAAGAAAGAGAATATCTGAAGTAAAAATTTAATTAAAAAAGAAAAAGAAAACAAAGTGCCAAAACATTAAAATTGTCCAGAGAATATAAAAATCAATGCAAATAGAATTTACTTGAGTGTAAATGTAATGTATATATAATGATTCAGTATATATGCAATATGTGATAAAATACACATGAGTATCTCATTCAGAAGTGAGATTGACCGTAACAAAAAAAGAAAAAGAAAAAAGAAAAAAAAAAATATATATATATATATATCATGCTGTGGCAAATGCAATAGAAAAAAAAGTCTGCAAATTGAGTGCAAGAAAAAACATCCAGTGAAAGTTGAAAACAACATTCTGGCTAGCAGTAAAATTGCACAGCTGGTGCCATTTGGGGAATAAAAAGGAAAAAATATTTTTGAAGCCTAGTGATTTTTTTTAGAAGGCTCTCAAAAAGCAAAAAAAACACCTCCAGTTTCTTAAAAATAATTTTTGTTAACTTGAAGCCTCATGCCCTCTGTTTTCCCCATAGATTTAATAATTCCAATCACCATTTCAAGGGGATTTTTATTTTAGAAATTTAAAAAATATACTGACAACCGTATAGTATGATTAGGTGAGAATAGAAAGCAATGAAGGGGAAAAAGCCATATCAATAATTCAAATATATTATAAAATAACAATAATCTGGCCAGGCATCAGTGGCTCATGCCTATAATCCTAGCACTCTGGGAGGCCAAGGTAGGAGGATCCCTTGAGATCAGGAGTTCAAGACCAGCTTGAGCAAGAATAAAATCCCATCTACACAAAAAATAGAAAAATTAGCCAAGCATACTAGTACACACTTGTAGTCCCAGCTACTTGAGAGGCTGAGACAGGAGGACTGCTTGAGCCCAGGAGTTTGAGGTTGCGGTGATGATGACACCACTGCACTCTAGCCAGGGTGACAGAGCAAGACTCTGTCTTCAAAAAAAAAAAAAAAAAGAAAGAAAGAAAGAAAAGAAAAGAAAAGAAAAGAAAAGAAAAGAAAAGAAAAGAAAAGAAAAGAAAAGAAAAAGTAACAGTAATCTTAAAAGCTTGGTGGTAACATTGGAATTAAAGACCATTAACCAAATAAAAGGAGAGCATAGAAATAGACTTTGTTTTAGGATTTAATATAAAATAAAGGAGAATTCACAAATCAATAAAAAGGAGAAAATATTAAAGAAATAATGGCAATTTATAAATTTTAGAAAAAAATCAATTTAAATGTTCACTTCACCCTAAAGTCCCAAACAAAACCCAGATAGATAGATTGAATATTAGAATCTTAAGGAATCAAAACCAAAGGAGAAAGGGTAAGAAAGTAAAAATTTGTCAAACATCTGATGAAATTTACTAAACGCATAGGTAACATAATATTGACAATATAAAAATGCTATATGTACACACCTAAGAAAAACTAAAATGTTCAAGAAAATAACAAACTGGAGAAAGAAAATTAACAGGAAAGATGACCAAAAAGGGGGCTATTACTTTATAGAAAGTTCATACAAATCAATAAGAAAACTGCAAATGAGCAAATGATATCAGGTAGTAATTCTCTAATGAAGAAATAAAAATAGCCAATAAAAAGTTAGAAAATGTCCTCACAACTATTTAAAGAAATGCTGTAATTTAACAACAATACTTTGACATCAGAAACAGAGATAAAATTTGTGGAAGACACTTACTTTGGAATCCCCGAACGAACATGCCTTCCCATACTCATTCTCTGTGCAGTCTTCTCCTACATTGACTCTGGCCTCAGCTATGTGACTGGCTTTGGCCAATGAGACATTAGGAACAGTGATGCAAGCAGAGGCTTGATAAGGATTTGAATACCAGGACTTGCTATGGTCTGAATGTTGGTATCCTTCCAAAATTCATATGCTGAAACTTAACCCCTAATGTGATAATATTAAGAGGTGGGTCCTTTAGGAGGTAGTTAAGTCATGAATGAGATTATGAATGGAATTAATGTCCTTATAAAAGAGACTTGAAGGAAACCTTAGCCCCTTCCAACATGTGAAGACACATAGAAGGTGTGTCTATGAGAAACTATCTCATCTATGAGAAAATATCCCTACCAAACACTCAATCTGCTGGCCCCTTGCTCTCCAACTTCCCAGTCTGTAGAACTGTGAGAAATAAATTTCCATTTATAAATTACCCAATCTAAGATATTTTGTTATAGCAGCTCAACCAGACTAAGACAGGACTTGTCTTCTTGGAACACTCCCTCTTGGAAGTCTCCTGAAAAGAAAATGATTAGAGGCTGTGTCAAGAGATACTGGAGGATGAAAGGCCATCTTGAATGCTGTATCCCTGGGCTAAACTCCCAGATGAACGAAGCTACATGAGGGATCTCAGCTATATGGTGTAGAACAGAACTTTCCAGTGAGATTACAGAATAGTGAGAAATAACAAATCGTTGGTTTTTTAAGTCATGAAGTTTTGGGATAGTTTGTTACAGAGTAGTAGAATACTAAAACAATACATTTTTTTCCATATCACTAAAACAAAAACTAATGAAAAGATACCAAATTCTGGTGGGAGAGTAAATTAGTACAGTATGACACTTTTAGGAAATAATTTGGCAATAAGCTTCAACAACTGTTAAAGTTGAACACACTGAATTCAGTTATTTCACTTCTGAAAATCTATTCAAAGGAAAAAAAACACTAAAAGACAAGAAATATGTATGTACAAAGATATTCATTGTATTATTACATATGGAGAAACAAAAACATCTATTGCCACGTCACTTTACTACTCAACCATCTTCACCAATGTGACTTTACTATTCTATGAAATTCTTGGAAGATAAAAGTTGAAAATAACTCTATTTCTGGATGTCTTACAAACACATTGAAAGAAACTTCAGATTGTTCGATTTTTCCATAGATAACACCAAACTGTTTTTTAGTCTCTCTTCAAAGCCCTAGCCTCAAAACCTTTGTCTTGCCTATCCTAGAATCAATCTTAAACTATTATACTATGATTATTATCCTGTCCCAGTCAAACCTTCTTCTTGAAAGATCTCCCTTGAACTAGATTCCCTAAAAGACTTATAAACATCCCCAAATTTGCCCTCATCTTTCCAAGATGTTATTTAGATTTGTCAAGGTGGTGGTCTCTTTTACTGCAACAAGTAATAAATTCAAGTTGGCACCAGGTTATGTTGGTGGTATTTCAGGGGAGGCAGCATTTGACAATATGAAAGCAAGACTGGAAACAATACAATGTCTAATTAGAGGAAAATTATTAAATAAAATGTAGTACATTATTTCAAAGAAATAGAGAAATACAGAATAAGTGGGATATGCTTAGGTTATAATGCTAAGGTAAATATAATAAAATTATTTATAACTTCAACTATGGGTGCTATAAAAGTATGTTAAGAAAGAAAGCAAGGAAGAGAGGGAGTGGGAGAGAGAGAGGAAGGAAGAGAAGGAGAAAAAGAAAGAGAAACGTTCAGTGATTGCCTTTGAATGTTGAAATATAGATGAGATTTTTTTCTGTCTTATTTTCAAACTTTCTTTAATGAAAAAATTTAATAAGAAAAAATTAGAAATTAAAAAAATAACATTAGCTAAAAATGGGATTTGATCATCATTCCCAGCTTTGCATGCAAAGGGTACACTGACTACCATGGTATATGAATGGGACAGCATTCATGCAATGCTGTCTCTTCAGGCTATTGAAGCATCCCAGGACCATCAACAATTAAAAGTAAAAGACACTGGTCAGTGCACTAGTGGTGAAGATAAACCCTAAATGGTAATTAAGGAAAATGACAGACTATTTATTTAGGTCAGGCAATTACACATCTTTAAATATAAATAATCATCACGTTACCTACTATAAAATCAGGTGGTTTCCATAATCTCCATAAATAATGGGGCCTCTCTTATTATCTCATATATGTTCCAAGATTAAAAGAAGCTACACATGGGAGATGTGTAGCTTCTTTCCTTCCCTTCCTTTCCCTTCAACTGCTTCCATGAAGCTCTCAGGTACTGCCTACTTAACCTTGCTTTCTCCCTTAGGAGTGGAAAGGAAAAGCCTAAAAAGAACTATAGTCCTCAAGGGACTGCATGTTTCTGAGAGCACATGGCAGGGGGCTCAGGAGCTAGAAGGAGAAGCTGGTAATCAAGGGATTGAGAACATTCTTTTAGGGTAGGGAATAAGAGTGGACAGGAACTTTTAATAAGATTGTCCATGAGGTAGGTAATTGGACCCCCTTAAACATTTGAAAGTAATATGCATCAAGATGGGAATTTATTTTGGAGCTGTGCTTTAAATGTAACATCACTCCCATGCTGAACCACATGGGCCTCCTTTTGCTTCCTTACTGTTATAACATACTTTAAACTCTAGTAGTGTCCATGATTCTTTTTTAAAAAAGTATGCATACTGAAAACAGAAAATAGAAATGAAAAGCATGGCTGGATCTTTATCTAGAATTTACATAAAAGAAGGAGAGAAATCCTGCACATAGTAGTCTGGAGAGGTAGGTTTGATAGTAAAGAAGGGCTCCTTTATGTGGATCTACACAACCTAGATGAAAACCTTTCCAACCACCAAACTCGTTTTACTCTGCTTTCTATACTTACCAAACCACACTATTTGGTTTGCCAGTTACTTTAGTACCAACAAATGGGTGTTAGGCAAGAGACACACACGATCCAGCTGATGGATTATTTGATCCATCGAGTTTCCAATGATGAAAACATTAATCTTTTAAAAAATTATTAATAAGGTGATGCTCCAGCACACACAGACACACACACAGGCCTATTATGTACTTGGCTAAAGTAAACCAGTTATTTGGAGAGCTGTGATTATTAAAGTTCCAGAACTCTGGAGAGGAGAGACCACATCCTGGCGCTGTGGAAATTTACCAGAATTTAGTGGTGATGTGCATGGGCCAAACATTGCTACAGATTCATTAAAACAAAGTATAACAAAGGAAAAATTCTCTGATGTTTTTATTGAGTATTGATTTAAAATTCAGAGAATTACTGTGAAATGTTAGTCCATAATAATAACAAATTAAATTAACATGTAGCAAAAAGTCAGATTATTTCCTTGAAGCAATTTCATATGTTGGATGAGGTAATGCTGGTATCTGCCAACCAAAGCACACTCTTCATACATGGAGAGATGATCCTCTATTGGTCTCACCAGCCATTAATAATTGGGAAAACAATCACAGGAACTTTGATCACATTAATCACATTAGTGATAAGTCATATCAGTATTTCTAATAATAATCCCATCAACCTGAGTCTGAAGAATATTTAGTGTTTGTTTATATATGTATATGTGTAATCTGAACCATCCTCTTACATAACAAATTATAGCATAAACTAAACCATATAAAGGACCTAACTTGAAATCATCTAAATGGGTTTGTTTTTCAAAAGACCTTGTTTTATCATTATGTCATTTCTAATACTTTGGCATAGATCTAGGAAAGTTTCATAAGGGATTCCTTGTGAAATTTTTGTGTGTTTAAAGCTCAACATGCATTAAATAAGAAGTAGGGCTGAGTTTTTATAAAAACAAGGATTGAATTATAATAAATATAATATAAGTATATAAATACAAATATACATACAGGAAGGCAAGTGGGCAGGTGGTTAGGACTTAAAGTCAGTGCCATATTGCATCATGATTAAGATTATTCTTAGTTTGTTTCAAGGGTACACAACATATTTAAAATAATTTTGTGGCCAGGAGTTTAATTTTGGTGACTAAAGTTAGAAGAACTTAGAAAAGTTTTTAGATATTACAAATATCTAAAAAATGTAACAATGCTTATTGAGTTGTTCTGGTCATGTTTAGTAGTAAAGGAAACTATCTCAATAGCTGCATATTAAATGTTACCTTTATTAACAGCTAAAGTTACCTAAAAATAAAGTATGTATTTAGCTTCTGTGGTGTTTCTATGCTACACTCTTTGGTTCATCAAGTCAGATAAACAATTATTAAATATTTTCCCTGTTAGAGATACTACATTGCAGGAGGTAAAAAGAAATCTTTAAAAAACAGTCCCAGATATCCTTAAGGAACTTCACTTTAGCTGATTTCAAATTGTAGTTATTTGATGTCAATCATATCTCAATTATTATTCTTTCAGAATAAAAGCTGGATTTTTTAAATAAAATGCACTGTCATCATTTTAGTATCAATTGTTTTTGGCCCATGGTTGAGATGGTGACATTCAAAAATGTTCAATGTAAGTATTCTTGGAGAATTTACTTTAAATATGGTAGGATTGATATATAAGAGCTCTTCAAAAACAGAGGCATGAGTATAATTTTGAATGTGAAGATTGATAATGGTTGTGCTTGTTGTTAGTTACCAAAAGAGGGAATGCACATGAATCATTAAATATCCATTACTACAGACTGACAACTGAAATAAACACCCAGGGGCAATGGCTCAGTAACATCCTTGTCATCAGGTATGAAGTGCATCAGTTTAGAAGGAGGTGAGAATCACAAAAGGGTCCGGAGAGCTTTTCAGATGACTATAAATAGAATCAATTTAAAATAAGTCTCATCAGGTGTGATGGTACATGCTTGTAGTCCTAGCTACTTGGAAGGCTCAGGCAGGAGAATCACTTGAGCCCAGGAGTTTGAGTCCAGCCTGGGCAGCCTAATGAGACCCAATCTCAAAAAAATTTTTAAATAATAAATAAAATAAAATTATTTTTATTAGATAACATGCATATATAAGGTACAAAAGTCAAAAAGTAGAGAAAGACATGCAGTGAAAAGTAAATTTCCCTTCCATCTTAGTTCTGCTTTCAGAAGAAAAGGACTACTACCAGTTTCTTATAGCTAAAACTATCTTTTTTTATGTGATTTTTGTTCCCCAAAACTTCTTATTCTTTTTGTGCTTCCGTTTTAGTTTTCTACAACCTTAATCCATACACTTACTCTACATGGCATAGTCATACAGAGGACTATATGACCCTACAAAGTTAACCCCCTGAAACAAGGTACTATACTAAGTAGGAAGCTGTTAAAGCCAGCCAACTGTCAAGAAAATGATGTTAAATGGGTTTTAGATGACCTTTCCTCAATATGAAAGAGAACTTCTCACTTTTATCAAGGTGTATTTTAAGATTAGATTAGTTTATGCAAACCAATCCTTATGCCAAGGGGAGTGGGATTCGCCTAATTGAGTTAGTATGACCTTTAGAGCTGGGATCAGCCCCAAGCCATAAATGGCTACATACTGGAACAAAGTGGAAATGCACCTGTTGAGTCAGCCTCAGTGCCAATACACCCAAAGTCTATTTGTGATGTTGACACAAACTTGAAGATGTCACAACCTATTTGATTCCTAATTTAGAAAAAGAAAACAAAGTACACAGGCTACCTAAGATTACATGGATAAAATAAGTATATTTATCTATACAGGGTTAAACGAAGTTCTTCTCTGGACTTAACAGAAAATTATTTAGTTGCTATAAAATTACAGTAGTCCACCTTATTTGTGGGAGATACATTCTAAAACCCCCAGTGTATGCCTGAAACCTTGGATAGTACTGAACCCAATTGCTATTGATAACCTACAGGTCATTGGGAAGTTCTTGTGATTCAGGGGCACATCATGTCCCTAAGTAAAGAATCTTATCATAAATTCCTCAGATAATTTACATACTGATTAATGCATAACCTACTGACGCTGAAAAGAACACTGACTTATTTCTGAATCATAAAGTTTGCAGATTGTCTTGCACATAGACATTTTAGCCTGTATGTTGCAATCTGTATGCAATGATTGTAACCTCTGTATCATACCCTCCAATGAAAAGGGACAACTCCAGTATGAGGAATCCTCCTCCTCTCTCTTAAACTTTCCTATAAAAGCCTTTCATCTTGTAAGAGACTCCAGAACACTCCCAACTTTGTTGGTGTGTTTTCCTGGGTTGATCCCACATTTGGCTTCCATTAAACCTTTATAAAATTATTTCTATCCCAACAACCTTAATTTTGGTCAACACCATCCATTGGAATAATTTCTGTTCATGTCTTTCACCCACACATTTAAGGCCTGTTCCATTAAGGTATAGCATGTAGTATTAGCAATAGTACAGATGTTTTCTTATTTAACCAATGGATACTAAAGGATTTCCTACGTTAGGGTCTGTTAAGTTACCAACAAAAGCTAACGATTGTGAAATTTCAATTATACCATTATCTTGCCAAGTGAAAAAGGTAGCATTAAGAGAGGTAAGAGACTCATTATGATATGGAGTCTTGTTCTGATGTCTTGGAAAAAGTTGTCTACAGCATGAAAACATCAACTTCTGCTCCTGGTTTATAATTTGAGTGTTGGGTCATGATATCAGGTGGTTTGGTGAAGCTTTGTGTGGCCCAAACATCAGGCACAAGGCTTGTTCTTTAAAATTCATCTAGTTCCTTATAGGGATTTGGGAACATCAGCTTTTGTTTTTATTTAGAGAGTAGTAGCCAAATATTGGAGGAAATTAGGAGAATTCAAAATCGAATCCAAACTACAAGTAGATAACAGGAACTTGAAAACAATGCATAGGGCTACAATATAAGAGTAGTATTGTAGTTTTTCTTTAGAAACATAGCTTTTGCTGTCTACATTCACCATATAGAAATCTTGGGTTTACAAACTTCTTGAGGCTAGAAAGCAAATCAAGGCAGAATTTAGATTTTACTTGCAGGCTTAAGGTTCTTGGGCCTGCTAAGAATTGACAATTTTTATTCACTCCCTGTTAGTCTGAGAACTCTTGAAGCCAGGCATTTTATGTATATTCTTAAATATGACATTTCAGTCAAAGCCTTGGTAATATAACCACTGTTTCCAATTATGTCCTGCATATAAAGAGAGAGAAGATTTTTATTGAACTTGTTTGGGTACATAAAAATAAGAATACTCAGGAATATTTTCCAAATTTTGGAAGAATTAAACAGGGAGAGAAAGCAAATGCCTCCATCTTTGTTCACAAAAGCATATTTTACCAAATTGTTGTGAACTATGAGAAACATTTCCTTAAATCTGGAAAACAAAACATTTATGAACATATATAAAATAAAAGTAATAAAAACATTATCTTTATTAATTACTTAATTTCATGTAATTTTTTTTTGTTTTGCTTGATCGTGATTATTAGTTTTATGAACCTGTCAGTTTCTTCATTAGAGTTCTGGAAATTTTGGGCTGGGTGTGGAGGCTCATGCCTATAATGCTAGCACTTTGGGAAGCAGAGGCCAGAGACTTCAGGTTCGAGACCAGCCTGAACAACATAGCAAGACCCTGTCTCTACCAAAAAATTTTAAAAATTAACCTGATGTGGTGGTCTGTGCCTAGAGTCCCAGCTACTGAGGAGGCAGAGGCAGGAGATTCTCTTGGGCTCAACAGTTTGAGGTTGCACTCTAGCCCAGGCAACACAGTGAGACCTGTCTCAAAAAAATTATTTTTAATTTAGTCCATAGATCTTAATATTATCAGAAATCTGTGTTCAAGATCACTTGTCAGAGTCCTTTCCATGAAAAGCAATTTTGGACTGCAGCTGATTGTAAGTACTTTTAGAGAATAATTCAAAACAATAACTATGGATGGCAAAAACTTAGAATAGCCATGGTTAACAATCTGATGAAAGTTCCCAATTGACAAGGAAATTTAGCTATTTCTAGTACATGCAGCATTTTAGGAAAATAACTAGAATCATGGCTGACAGCATCACATCAGGACCATAAGACTTTTATAAATTTCATTTGATCTTTAGAATACTCACATTAATAACATATCCATACAAATATAAATTTAGAAAAGATTTAACATAACAATCAAAATTATGACTGACAACACATTAGATTTTTATAAATTTATGTAGGTTTTGGAACATTTATATCACTTTTATAAATGTCACTTTATAACATTTATATCACTAACCCACTAGAAAGATCTAGTATCACTTATCATTTGACAATGCTTCCCATTCAATTTGTCAGATAAGACTAATTATTTAATATTTTTACAAGAAGAGAGATACGTTTTTTGATGTTCTCCATGGACCCTATTGGAAAAGCCCAGAGTTAATTTTAGGTCAAAAAAACTTAATTTAGAGTTTTGATGCTGGGGAAACCTGCCAAAAATGTCAAAAATTTCAAAACATTTGATCAAAACAGAATCACAGGTCACTGTAAAATACCACTCATTAATTTAACCAGAGTAATAATCAAAAGACTTCAAAAGCAATTCAGAAAATTATGTGGATGTAAACACCTTAACCCTTTTGAAGCTCAGTTTTTCTAAGTTATCAAGGACCCAATAAAGATGATACAGGGAATTATCTTGATAAAAATGGAAAACCTTGGATTTTTCAGTTATCAAAAAGTTAAAAAAAACACAAAAAACAAAGAAACTTCCTGTAGTGTGATTACTTCTTATGGGACATGTATTTAGATAATTTGAAAGTCAAACCTGGCCAGGCGTGGTGGCTCACACCTGTAATCCTAGCACTCTGGGAGGCCAAGACAGAAGTATCGTTTGAGCTCAGGAGTTTGAGACCAGCCTGAGCAAGAGTGAGACCCCATCTCTACTAAAAATAGAAAAAAATTAGCTGGATAACTAAAAATATATAGAAAAAATTAGCCGAGCATGGTGGTGCATGCCTGTAGTCTCAGCTACTCGGAAGGCTGAGGCAGAAGGATTGCTTGAGCCCAGGAGTTTGAGGTTGCTGTGAGCTAGGCTGACCCCACGGCACTCTAGCAACAGAGTGAGACTCTGTCTCAAAAAAAAAAAGTCAAACCTGATGAAAGAATACATTGAATGTAATCAGACACAAAAAGAGTGTGCCTAGGGTTATGAGTATACAGTATATTATACAGGAATGTAAACAAAAAGAAGCTAGTATGTTGAGCAGGGGAATTACATGGCTCTTAGTAACAGCATGGGAACTTTCCTGGTTACAGGCCTGGAGTTTAAGACCAGCCTGAGCAAGAACAAGACCCCATCTCCACAAAAATTTAAAAAATTAGCTGGGCATGGTGGCCTGTGCCTGTAGTACCAGCTACTTGGGAGGCTGAGGTAGGATAATTACTTAAGCCCAGAAGTTTGAGGTTGCAGTGAGCTATGATGATATCACTGCACTCTAGCCCAGGTGATAGAGAGAGACCATGCTCAAAAAACTAAAAAATAATCTCCCCAAGAATTGAGGGGGAAAAAAAATTAAAAAAGAACATTTCAGTGTCAGACCATAATAGCAGAGTTGGAACTGAGAAAAAAAAGTTATAGGAGTTGACAAAAAGGTTGAAGGAGAGAGTTATCACCCCAGTCAAGCAAAAGGATATACCTTTTCAGGAGGAGAAAGAACAGAGGGCAGTGATGTTGAAGATGCAAATCACATGCAATGAGGTACAACACAAGTCGAACTTCTGAGAAGTTTCAAGGAGAAATGAAATTATGATTCTGAATGAAAAAGACAGCTTATCAACCTCAAACTAGGGAAATTAAATTTCAGGAAGGAATGTGGCAGAAATAGAAACTGTCTACAGTTTAGATGATGAATGTTAAAGAAATAGGCTCTGTCTTAAAAAAAAAAGAAAGAAAAAGAAATAGATTTCAGAATCAAAAATCAAAACCTCTTATAGTAGAGGACCAAACTTTTTAGTTTTATATTAGTATATTTTTTAATATTAAAGCTCAATCTTTAGAAGGACTTATAAATATTTAAATATTCCCTTCTATTTATAGCCAACTTGCTCATACATAAAATTCCTTCCATAAATTCCCTTTTCACAAACCTTATCACAACTCGCTCAGACGATAGACAACATGCTTGGATTTTCTGCTTTGTGTTACACTTCCTCTTTCTTAAATAATCAGTCATTTTACTCTAGGACAAAAATTTACCACACAAGATTCTTCCTCATACAAAATTATTCTCTTTTCATTTTAACTTTCCTTACCAAAAATATGTCTTCATATCCATAACTTTCTTCAGTATTAATGTATCTACTTCACCAGTTTAAATAGCTGCAAAGCACTCTGTTAAAAAGAAGTTCCATGAAATATTTGATGATTTCTCTGTCCTTATAATATTAATATATCTTTCTGTACTTATTATGTTTGGGTGATTGCTGGAAACACTGTGACCCCTTTACTTCAGGATGGTGACAAGAGTTTGGTAAACTTTGAGGTCATCAAAGCATCTTCTTGAAAAATACAACTTTAGAAAATAGCCAACATTTGTATTAAAATATGTTCTTCAGAAATAAAAGAATTAGAGAAAGAAAAGCAATAAGAAACTTACATATATATATATATACACACACATATACACATACAGAGAGGGAGAAAGATAAAGCGATTATCTCACATGTATGTATTTATAATAAAATGATATTTAAAAAAATTAACAAGGAAGCTAGTTATAAAATGAGACTTTTAACCTCATAAGGCAAAGGTGTTCAAAGTCCAGAACTCAGAGTGCTAGTTATTCCTTATATTGTTTTATATTCTGAAGACTTAAGTTTGTCAACCTGCAGAAAAGATGAAGCAGTTCAAATTGCAAAGTGAAGTCAATGAAAAATGCAAAATCCTAATCAGCTTTAGTTTGGAGTCAGCATTAGAGAACACTTTCAGAAAACTGTGTTACAAGCCATTACTACATTCATTCTGCTGTTATTAACTAGAGATACGAAGTGAAGAATAAATAGCCAGAAAGATGAAGGCCATCAACAGACCACAATAAACAGGGCAATACAACAATGATGATCTAGGAAAACAGCACTTTTATGCATTATTTCTTATTTTATTTTATTTTATTTTTGAGACAGAGTTTCACTCTGTTGTCTGGACTAGAGTGCCATGGCATCAGCCTAGCTCACAGCAACCTCAGACTCCTGGGCTCAAGCAATCCTCCTGCCTCAGCTCCCAAGTAGCTGGGACTACAGGCATGCACCACCATGCCTGGCTAATTTTTTCTATATATTTTTAGTTGTCCAGCTAGTTTCTTTCTATTTTTAGTAGAGATAGGGGTCTCGCTCTTGCTCAGGATGGTTTCGAACGCCTGACCTTGAACGATCCTCCCGTCTCGGCCTCCCAAAGTGCTAGGATTACAGGTGTGAGCCACCACGCCTGGCCTGTTTCATGTTTTAAAATTTGCTTCTAGGCACATTGATTATATTACCTATCATTACCACAAGGTAATGATAATAAGAGCATAAACTTTAGAGTCTAGATGGATCTCAGCTCAAATTCTAGGTCTACAATTTTCTAGCTGAGTCACCTTGGCAAAGCTATTTAACCTTTGAGTCTCACTTTCTACATAAAATAACAGTAGATGTTCATGAAATGTTGGTTGGGAGATCTGGATAGTATACCTAGCAAACCATAATGGGAGCATAAAACAGTTATATTACCCGAAAGTTTGGTTCTCAAACCAGCAGCATCAGTATTACCTTTGAGCTCATCAGAAACACAAATTCATGGGTCCTACCCAGACCTACTTAACCAGATGATCTGGGATAGGACCCAGGAAACTGTTTCATAAGCTCTTCTGTTGATTATCATTCAAAATTTGAGAACCACTGCCTCAGAGTTCAGCTAGACATGATTTTCATGTGATCATTTCCATTAATGAACATGAAAGGATCCAGTAGTCATCTGCAGGTCCAATTTATCCATTACACACAGGAGGCACAGTGCCCAGGAACAGTGATACTTTTAAAGCCTTATGAAAATGTTTTCATGTTATTTCTTTTAAAATCAGAAGAAAGGCCAGGCACGGTGGCTCATGCCTATAATCCCTGCACTTTGGGAGGCTGAGGTGGGAAGATCATTTGACCCCAGGAGCTCAAAGTTACAGTGAGCTATGATTGCGCCACTGCCCTCCAGCTTGAGCAACAGAGCAAGACCCTGTCTCTAAAAAAATAAAATAAAATCAGAAGAAAAAGTGAATATAATGATAATAATAAATACATAACAATGAATCTAGCCTGGATTACATTTTGTCTTTACACCAAAGCAGCTGTAAAAGTAACTAACTTAAAAATTAAAAATATTACTTTACATATAGCATTTTGAATCTGGCTAAAAATGTTTAATATATTTCTTATGAAGGAAGGGCCCCATGAAGTCATAGTGCCTAGGGCCCAGGAAAGTCATAATGCAGCCCTGGTCACCTGAAAACTTCCCTGTTCATTTATAAATGTTGACACTGAAGGTGCCTGGTAGGAACTGATTATATACATTTAAAAAATGTGTTATATTGAAGATATTTTCACTTACAATTTTAAAAAAGATTAGTTTGAGCATCACTCTATTAAAAGTTTAAAATTGTAAGCATTAAAATGGCTAATAAATCACCTGCTAAAACTCTAGGGAAAAAAACTGCAACATGGAAGAGGGACAGAATGAAAGCACTGACTAAAGAGAAGAACTGGAAATAAAAAAAGGAGCATGAAACATAGTAGGATTAAACAAGAACAAAATAAGATAACCAACAAGTTAAAAGTGAAATGGAATATTATAAAAATTATGTTAAACAAACTTATACACTTATTATATAAAAGAAACTTATTATACTTATTATATAAAAGACATAATTTTCGTATAATGCTCATAATCCATTTCATCTGACACAAAATAACTGAGCTCTTCAAAACCATCAACCAGTCACAATTACAGAACCTACTATTGTCTTCTGAAGCTTGTATTTATTCACAGACTAACTATATCCTGCACATCTCAGTGAGGTATTTAAAAGAATAAGATTAATAGCTGTGTTTTCAAAGAAATATATGTATTAAAACTGGATTGCTATTTTATTAATAACTATTAAGCTCTACCAGCATACGTGTCAGCTTGTCCAAATAGTTTTATATACAGCATTTTAAATTTGGCTCAAATACAGGAACCATCAGCTATGATACAAAAGAATAATTTGTAGCTTTAGGGATGAACATATACAGAAAGGAAACTTTGTTATTGTATGTCTAACACAAACTCAAGTATTCCTTCTGCCATTTCCCAGCCTTCTCAAAGCAACCCAAATTATTTCAGCCTTGTAATCTTTAAAACCAAGCCCTAGGTTCACATCCAGATTGCTGATCCATTTTAGAGTATCTTTCTAGATTTCCACCACAGTGTTATTTGGGGCATACACATTTTCTGCACCTCTGAGAAGACTGTATTACTTGGTTTCTAAGGAGTCTGGGTTCTAGAATTCTGTGATTCTGAATTTTACTTGGAAAAAATTATTTTAAATATGTTGTATTTATTTATTCATTCAGCAGATCTGTCTTAATACCTACTGGTGCAAGATTCTATTCAGACAAAAAGTTAATTGCAGATGAAGGGTAAAACATGCTCAAAGACTCCGATAAAGAAAAGAAGAACTACAAGAACTGAAAGCAGCTGGAGCTTAAAGAACAAAGTAAGAATGCTATATGCTATAAGATGAGCCTAGTGAGGTAGGTAGGGAGGGCCCTAGGATTTAGGATTTTATTCTTAGAGCAAGAGGAAACCTTTGAATGGTTTTAAACTGAAAGGTGCTGTGATCTGATTTACTTAAAAAAAAAAAAAAAAGATTACTGTGGCTTTTGTGAGAGAAATGAGGAGAGAACAAGGAATGACCTGTTTGAATCTATTATCATAGTGTGGCTGAAAGGTATGGTGGCTAAGACTAGGGTGGAGACATTGACAAAGTGGAAAAAATATGAATAGATTCAAGAGATAGGAAGAAGATATGATTAAAAAGAAAGAGAGGAAGTGGGGAAAAGAAAGAAGAGAAAGGAGAGGAGAGGACAGTCTGAGTTTTCTTGTTTGTGAAACTGGGTAAGTGACAATGCTATTCACACTGAGCTAAGAGTTCCAGGAAAGCAACAGCTTTGGGGAGGAATCCCACAAAATCAGTCCTGTTTTCCTGTGAATTCTGTTTGCATGGAATGTTTAAGATTATTGGCCCTTTTGGTCATCACCATTGATTATTTTTTCATGTAGGATTTAGACTTCATGGAAGACTGAGTGGGTTCTTAATATGAGGACTCACAAATATATATATCTTTGAATCAATTTAAGTAGGCTGCAATTAAGCTGGTGAATTGCCTGCAAAGCTCTCAAATGTACGGTGTTGTCAAACACCCTAAAGGTTATAAAGAGTAGGACCAATATTTTGTGCTACAAAAAAGATAAATTCTACTGGGTTGAGGAGAGTGGGGATCTTGATAAGGCACTAGTGTAGGGGACCCACAGGATATGTGACAGGATTGAGTTAAAGAAGGAGGAATTCTGTTTTTAAAGGAAGTAGAATGGGTATGTACAGATGCAGATAGTTTTTGGTAAACTAAGGAAATACTCATCTTATGCCATGTATTTCTCCTTAAAGTAAGAAGCAAGGAATTATGCTGAGAATGATGGGGAAATAGCGTGAAATGGTTGTCATGGACAGTTGGAGAATCATGTCGATTTGGTAGTAGAGAAATTCCTGTGAGGTGGCAACCATGACATCTTAGTGGAACCAGTCTTCTTTACTGGATGACTTGCTTCAGCCATGCTCATTCTATGTCCCAACAGGGAAGGTGAGTAACAAGATTTACTCAGGGTGAGAGTTTTAAGAGAAGAAAGCCAGGAAATAGCAGAGAAGCAAGGAGTTGATAATATAATCAAGAAAGTAAATGAAATAATGTACCATGGAGTCTAAACTATGTAGGGAGAGAAGTAAAGAGAGAAAATGAAGGAGTCAATGGGTTTAGGGATCACAATGAGATTGAAAATGGTCACAGTAGCTGTAGCTATAATGGGATGTTTGTTTGAATTATAGGCATAACTTGGAGATATTGCAGGTTCAGTTCCAAACCATCATAATAAAGAGAGTATTACAATAAAGCAAGTAATGTGATTTTTTTTGGTTTCCCAGTGCATATAAAAGTTATGTTTATTCTATATAGCAGTCTATTAAGTGTACAGTAGTATTATGAATAAACACACAATGTACATAGCTTAATTTTAAAAAGTTTATTCAGCCTGGGCAGCATAGAGAGACTCGTCTCTCAAAAAATTTAAAAATTAACCAGGTGTAGGGGTATGTGCCTGTAGTCCCAGCTACTCAGGTGGCTGAGGTGAGAGGATCTCTTGAGCTCAAGTGTTCAAGATTATAGTAAGCTATGATTATGCTACTGCACTCCAGCCTAAGCAACAGAGTGTGACCCTGTCTCAATAAATAAATAAATAAATAAATAAATAAATAAATAAATAAATAAATAAAATAATTTATATTCGAGCCTTCAGCAAGTTGTAATCTTTTTGCTGGTAGAAGGTCTTGTCTCAACGTTGATGGCTGCTGATTGATCAGGGTGGTGGCTGCTGAAGGTTGGGTTGGCTATGGCAATTTCTTAAAATAAGACAACAATGAAGTTTGCTGCATAGCTCAACTCTTCCTTTTACAAAAGATTTCTCTGTAGCATGCAATGCTGTTTGATACTGTTTTGCCCACAGTACAACTTCTTTCAAAATTGGTGTAATAAATCCTTTCAAACCCTGCTGCTATTTTATCAACTAAGTTTCTGTGATACTCTAAATATTTTGTTGCCATTTCAACAACATTCACAGCATCCTTACCAGAAGATGATTCCATCTCAAGAAACCACTTTGCTCATATAAAAGCAACTCCTCATCCATTCAAGTTTGAACATAAGATTGAAGTAATTTGGTCATATATTCTGGCTTCCCTTCTATTTCTCTTGCTATTTCCGCCACATCTGCAGTTACTTTCTCCACTGAAGTCTTGAACCCCTCAAAGTCATCCATAAGAGTTGGAATCAACTTATTTGAAACTCTTGTTAATGTTAATATTTTGACCTCCTCTCATGAATCACAAATATTCTTAATGGTATCCAGAATGGTGAATCCTTTCCAGAAGCTTTTCAATTTACTTTGTCCAGAATCATTAGAGGAATCACTATGCAGGGTAGCTACAGCCTACAAATGTATTTCTTAAATAATAAGACTTGAAAACAGAAATCACTCCTTGATCCACAGGCTACAAAATGGATGTTGCATTAGCAGGCATGAAAACAGTATTAATACCCTTGTACAACACCATCACAGCTCTTGTATGACCAGGTGCACTGTCAGTGAGCACTAATATTTTGAAAGGAATCTTTTTTTCTGAGCAGCAGGTCTTAAACAGTAAGCTTAAAATATTCAGTAAACCTTGCTATAAACAGATGTTCTGTCATTCAGGCTTTCTTGGTCCATTTATAGAGCAGAGGCAGAAAAAATTTAGTATAATTTTTAAGGGCTATAGGATTTGGGGAATGGCAAATGAGCACTGGCTTCCACTTAAAGTTACCAGCTGCATTTGCCCCTGCCAAGAGAGTTAGCCTGTCCTTTGAGGCTTTGAAGCAAGACATTGACTTCTGTCTAGCTATGAAAATCTTAGATGGCATCTTTTTCCAATAGAAGGCTGTTTCATCTACATTGAAAATCTGTTGTTTAGTGTAGCTACCTTAGTCAATTATCTTAGCTAACTCTCTGGAGAACTTGCTGTAGCTTCTACATCTCTGCTTCACCTTGAACTTCTATTTTATGGAGATGGCTTCTTTCCTTAAACCTCATGAACCAACCTCTCCTAGCTCCAAACTTTTCTTCTACAGCTTCCTCACCTCTCTCACAGCTTCATTAAATACAGTTAGGATCTTGCTCTGGATTAGGCTTTGGCTTAAGGGAATGTTATGGCTGTTTTGATCTTCTATCCAGACCACTAAAACTTTCTCCTTATCAGCAGTAAATCTGCTTTGCTTTCTTATTATTTGTGTGTTCATTGGAGTAACACTTTTAATTTTCTTCAAGAACTTTTCCTTTGCATTGACAGCTTGGCTTACTTGGCTAAGAGACCTAGCTTTTCAGCCTATCTCAGCTTTCTCCATGCCTTCCTCACTACGCTTATTTCTAGCTTTTCATTTAAAGTGAGAGATAGGACTCTTCCTTTCACTTGAAAACTTAGAGGCCATTATATGGTTACTAACCTGATTTTATTGTCATTGTGTCTCAGGGAATAAGTAGAAGTAAGGCAAGGGAGAGAGACGGGAGAATGGTTGGCGAGTGGGTCAATCAGAACTACTCACAGTATCTGTTAAATTCTCTGCTTAATGGATACGGTTTGTGGCACCCCAAAACAATTACAAGAGTAACCTTAAAGATCACTGATCACAGATTCACAAATCACCATAACAGATATAATAATGAAAAAGTTTGGAATATTGTAAGAATTACCAAATGTGACACAGAGACACAAAGTGAGCCCATGCTGTTGGAAAAATGGCAAACCTTCAATTTGTAAAAAATGCAGTATCTGCGAAGGGCAAGAAAGTGCAATGCAATAAAATAAGATACAACTGTACTGAGTTTGAAAGAGAAGCAGGTTCAGGGTGCGACCCTGGGAGTGGGAGATCAGAGTAAGTGTATTAATAAAAAGACATTGGAGAAGGTATGGCATTAGGGTTAGAATCTTGTATGGCAGGGCCCTGTTCTGTTTTTTCTTTCTTTTTTCCAAATTTTCTTTATTAGAAAAAATAAAGTAGCTTATTATCCACTGTAATTACCCATCTATTCAAATCTAAAATAGTCTATTTTTCCATTATATGGTATTTATCCTTTATGCCAGAATTAAATTTTGCTTACTGTGACAACAACTTAGCTGGCAGCTGAATGGGATTTGCTAAATATAAATGATAAAGATATGTTAGATTTTTAATAAAAATTGAATAACTCAGATAATTGGTTTTATAATTAGTCATATTTCTGATATTCAAAGGCATTCTCCATAACATCCCTGAGCTTTGAAAATGTATGTATAAAGAAGAAGGGCTAATTTGAGTATTTGTAAATACACTAAATATATATTTGTATGTATACCAAATATACCTAAGTTTCAAGAGCATGGCCTAAATCTGAAAATTTCTAGGTCCTGAATCCTGGATAACAGATCACATGATACTATCAATTCTCAGTTGATCATGCCCATATGGCAGAACATTGATTTTTTAGAAAATATCTTTAATGTATACCTGAATATGGAAACTGGTAATTTCACTTTTAATTGTATACTCATAGAACCTGAATAATTGAATTAGAAAGGAAATTAGAGATTGTTTAATTTAGTGGTTTTCAAGAGTGTGGACTTGTGAGATCAGCAGCATCTGCATTACCTGGGAACTTGTCAGAAATGCAAATTCTCAGGTCCCTTTCCAGAGCCATGGAATCAGAAACTCTGGCGGTGGGGTAACGCAATCTATTTTGACAAGTTCTCCAAATGATTTTTATGCATGTTAAAGTTTGAGAACCATTGGTTTAATCCGTACATCTCCTTCAAAATTGGAAATATGGAGTCCCATAGAGATTAGCTGAAATTAATTAACACTTAAAACAATGAACTTTGTCTGAAAGATCCTAACTCAGCTTGCTTAAAAGACATCTTTTATACAACTCTATCTTGTTTCCCTTTCTATGCACTGTTATAACAAATTACCACTAATTTAGCAATTTAACCCAAATTTACCCTCTTACAGTTCTCTAAGGTCAACACCTGTCCTACTGGGCTAAAATCAAAGTGTGTTTTCCTTTCTGGGAACTCTAGGGGAGGAGAATCAATTTCCTTGCCTTTTCCAGTTCTAGAGAGGCTACCCACATTCCTTGACTCCCTTCATCTTCCTCCATTTTCAAAGCCAGCATATATGCATTTTAAAATAAAAAGATTATTTCTTTTAAGCTACACTTTGGAGCCTGAATAAATGACCAGTCACCCACATCTGCCTAGTATCTATTCTACACACCTGAGTATTATACTGTCATTGGCACAGACTATGTCATAGAACATCACAACAGGATCATGCAATATCCTCAGGCAACAAAAATAACAAGTAATAATAAATTATATTCATTACCCTACTCTTGCTGGATCAGGAAAGATTACGGGTTCATTTTACAAAAAAAGATTTTAAAGTAAGTTTTAAACAATAAGTTTTCCTGCTTAAGCCCTGGTTCACAGGACAAGTGAACTAGAACAATTCATTCCTCAAAGATTGCACTTAATCCTAGTTTTTCTGCATCACTTTAATTGTTAACTTTTCATTAACATATAGCATAGATTTTTGCTCGTTTTTGGTTTTTAAAGAGAGATATTGAAGGACTTAGGAAAAATGCTGACTCGAGGACTACATACCTAAAGGAGGTGAGTTTCCATGGTGAAACTATGAGGTAACTTATGATCATTTTCTGCGTTTTCTATAGTTTCATTAATGAGAATGTATTACTTTTATAATAGGAACAATGAAAAAAAAGGAAAAGAAAAGAAAAACCAAAGTACAGTCATCTGAAATCTTATTATAAGGTCTGACTTGTAAGACAGGGTATGGTTTTTGAAATCTCAGGCAAATAAATGACAAAAGGGCTTTTCCCCCCCAGCACTGCCATCCAAAGCGTCCCGGTAGAATCTTCCCTGATAAATTATTTCGAACACTTCTTTTAAAATAAATGTGCACCGCAAATCATGTTCTAAACATGCGATTGCACTACCTGACTACCTTTTTCTCTTCAGTTGGCTGTGGTTTAAACTGAGGCCTCCTCAAAGAAATGAACTTTTAACATCTCGAAGGCATCTGCGGTGCCACAGCAGCAAACTCATCGCCGGCCCGCCGGGCTTAGCAGCGCTCACGCGCCAGGTCCGCTATGGGGCCCTCGGCGGTCGGGATTTTGGAAGTAACGTGTCCAGGTCGAGGCGGCGCCGTGAGGGGCCGGCCCTGCCAAGAGCCCGGGTGGCGGGCGCCCACCGGTCAGGGCTCGGCGCGGCGCCGCAGCCCGCTCTGCCCGCGAGCACAGCCCCGGCTCCGGAGGGGGAGCCGCACCGGGGGCGGCGGCGGCGTCGGGTCGGGGCGGGGGCGGGAGCCGGGCGGCAGATCCCGCGTCCGCGGGGGAGGAGCGGCAGCGGCGGCGGCTGGGGCTGCTGTGGCGACCGACGCGAGGCGGTGGCAGAGGAGACCCACCCCTGTCCACATGGACAGTCGCAGAGGCCTCCGCTGATGCGTTCACGCCTGGGCGGGGTGGACGGACGGCCGTAGCGGCGGCGGCGGCTGCAGCAAGAGCGAGGGGCCTGCGGGCGCCTGTCGGTCGCGGAGACCTCGCCGCTCCGGCGCGGCCATTTTACGGCCTCGGGACGAAGAGAGGCGTGTTTGTGTGCTCGCCTTCATCCTTCTTTGCTGGGGGCCTGCGGCTCGGAGAAGCTCCTCAGGCTGCCTGGGCGGGCGGTGGATGGGGAGTCGCGGGCCGAGAGGAATCAGGCCCGGGAAGCGCCGTCGCCGTCGTCGCCGCTCGCGTTCCCCCGAAGGGGCTTGAGGAGAAGCCCAGGCCGCGGGCCTCGTCGCCCGCCAGCCCGCGGACAGGCCCGGCCGCGCTTGGCCTGCTTTTGTGGAGGCCTGTCTGGACGTGGGAACGCCGCCCGCCTGACGGCTGAGCCCGAGGCCCGCAACCCTGCGGCGGCTACCCTCCTGCGGCGCGGCCCCTCATCCCGGCGAGCGCGGCGGCGGTGTGGGCCATGGATTAAGAAGGCGGCGGCGTGGGAGGAGGAAGATGGCGGCCGGCAAGAGCGGAGGCAGCGCTGGGGAAATTACTTTTCTGGAAGGTATGCCTGTTTCTGCCCTTGTGGGGTAAGAGGAGAAATACAGGAAAACGTGGCCCCTGGATCTCCGGATATTCAGTTATCTGCGCTTGGTGGGTTTGGGGGACAGCGGAGGAACGAGGAGGAGCGATGGCAGGGAGGGAATGTGTTGCGAGCGCGCCGGGTTCGAGTCTGCCTGCGCGAAGGGCTCGCCGGTGAGCCGGGAAGGCCGAGGGGGCGCAGGCGGATCGGACTGAGAGCTGCAGTTGGTGGGCATCCTTTGAGAGCGCGCTTAAGTGTTTGACATTTTTTAATTTTTTTTTTTTTTTGGTGGTGGCCTAAGGATGAGGGCAGCCTGCATTCAGATTTTGTTTAGTGCTCATGGAAAGTTTCAAAGTGCCGAGGTTGGGTGCAAGTGCAGGCCAGTCTAAGCAGGAAGGGGATGGGCAGTTGAAGTGAGGTCTGTACCATTCCTCCTGGTCTTGCTGTTTCACCCCGCTTCAGGCTTCCTTTTGCAGCCAGTGTTGAGATTGGACCTGGCCTTGTCTGATACTCTTATGGCATGTGCTCTGCTAAAACTATTTTGTAAAATAATTTATTTAAAGAAAGAGAACGAGATTTACAGTGTCAATTTTGGGACCGTCACTAAAGCGTATAAACAAAGTTTGGGTGTTTTATTCACTTGTGAGGGGAAAGTTAAACAGTTAGTGTAAGTGGGCTAAGCCAGTTTTAAGAAAAGCTATATGTTTTTGTTGGGAATGGGTAATGGGTAACAATATTGGCTTTTTGCCCGTGTTTACATAAAGACTCCAGAAATACAGCTAAATTTTATTGCAGTTCTGGACCAATAACTTAAACGCTCACTTTACGTAATTTGACTATGGGTTCAGTGTTTGCACTGGTAATTGAGTTTAGAAATATGATGTTTAGGAAAATGAGCCTCTCTGTGCAGTGTTTGTTAAAAAAATTACCTACTCTTTGGGCAGTTTTGCAGATGATTTTCATTGCAATGTATGTCGTAAGCGATACTTTAAAAAAAAATAACTTTAAAAACATTACCGAATTAAGAATGTACAATTTAACTTAAAATTAAGAAAGAACCTTGGTAGTAACAGGTTCTTAACAGAAGGGTGTTAAGGGATGGGAATGCCTTCTCTACTGCTTTATTAACAGCACCTCAAACAGTGCTTGGAACACAATAGGTAGTCAATATTAGTCTAATGGAGGAATAGGAACTAATGGAGGTGGGGAAAGTAATTTTCTTAATTCTTCCCACTTGAGTATAGTGAAAGGGAAAAAATCTAATCTTGCTGTGCAAGCCAGCCTTTACCTAAAAGTGATGAGAGCTTTATGTGAGATTCCTAGTAAGAAGATAATAAAAGCTTGTGCGTTTTTCTGGGTTCATTAAATATTACCACCATTCTAGTTTGTGCAGGATAGGTACCTGTCAAGAGGCTGAGTGGTGCAGCTTGTATTACAGGTAGTGCTACCTGAGTTGATTTTGTTTTGGAATTGGAAACTCAAAAGATGACTTACTGGTGCTTATTATATTCAGTATGCTGATAATTATACTTTGAGTTATGGGACATATAGGGCTTCTGTAGGCTTCCGATTCAGTTTAAGTTTTGATTGGATGAACATAGGAAGAATAAAAAAAGCATAAATAAAGCCAACAGATGCAGAGTTAATGTAAATTTCAAACTATTGCTTTTAGTTTCTTCTAATTTAAGGGTCTTTGAATGTACAGTGTGATAAGTTTGACTTTCACCATGTCTTCAGCATTTTCATAAAGCAAATGGTAACTTATTTAGAACATAAAAATAAGGAAAAGGAAGGATTTTAGTTCTTCATAACCAATTTTCATATATTGCATTGAATCTTTCCAAGTAAACAAATGGTATTTATTACTACCTCTGTTTTCTGTTTAACTTTCCAAGATTTCTTTGGTTCCTTACACTTCTAATCATAAAATTCTCCACTATAATTTGCCATACATTGTGTATTACCATGTTACAAGTTTTCAAAATGTTTCCCCGTAGGCTATTAGGATTTCATATTAAAATATTTACATATGATCCTCTTTGCTTTCCAGTAAACTTTTTTCCCTGCCACCAAACTCCTCCAGTAAACTTCTTGAAAAACTGAGATAGGTTTTCATTCATTCATCAAATATTTATAGCAGTTTACGAGTCATTGTACCAAGGTGAATAGAACAGTGCATGAGATAGTCAGCGTTCCTGCTTTCATAGAGCTTATGTTTTAGTGGGAGAGATGGTCAATGAGTAAAAAATAATTCATTTAGAATGTTACCCCAGTTTTAAAAATTAATTTGTTTTTATTGATGCGTAATAGGTATACATAGTTTCAGGATACATGTGATAATTTAATACATTCATATAATTTGTAAAGATCAAATCATTGTACTTGGGGGATATCCATCACATGAAATATTTGTCTTGTCTTTATGTTAAAAACATTTGAATTATTCTCTTGTAGCTATTTTAAAATGTACAATAGATTACTGTAGAATATAGTCACCCTATGATTTGTCTTACACTAGGTCTTATTGCCTTATTCTGTCAAACCATATGTTATCTCAGGTTTTCATGTTGTTCCCTTTTTCACTTTATTCGGGTCTGCTTAGACTTTACATCCTACTTAAAATGTCCTTGTGCCACCAATATATGCACTATTACCTTTTACTGTTTTATTTTTTGTATTAGCAATTATCACATAATTTGTTTCTTCATGTTTTTTAATCCTGCTAACTCAAATGTGTCATAAGCTTTGTGAAAGCAATGAGTTTATCTTTTCACCATCATATTTCTTGCACCTGAAACATGTTTGTTAATGAAATAAACTAGATGATAACAGTATGATAAAGACTATGGCAGAAGTAAACAGAGCAATGATAGGGAAGCCATTTTACTTCGTGTTAAAGTCAGAAAAGGCCACTCAAGTAAACACCTTAACGAAGAGACACTTTAGAATATGGTAAAGGAAATGGTATGTGTGAAGGTTCAGAGGTGATATATGGTCCCATTTGATAAACAAAAAAGAGGTCATTATGGCTGAAATACTGCAAGCAAAGGAGAGAGTGATATGAGATACGGATCTGTCCTGCAGGATCATGAAGAATTTTTATTTCATTTTCTGTCATGGGAAGTCATTGAAGAGTTTGGGGCAAAGAGGTGTCATGATTTATCTTTTTGAAAAATCACTTTGCTCTGTGGAATTAATTAGAGAAAATCATTAAAAGCAAGGAGATAAGTTAGGATAATACTGTAGTAGTCTAGGTAGAAGTGATAGTGGCTTGAATTAGGATGGTGACAATGGAAATTGGGGAGGAGAAGTGGATAGATTGAAGATATGTTTGGATATAGAGCTTACAGGTCTTATTGATGAATTGTACAGTGACGATCAGAGAAAGGGAGGAATTAAAGGGTTTTGCCTTGAAGTATTGGGAGATAATGACATTTACTGAAATAGAGTAGACTGGCAGAGGAATAAGAAGGAAATTAATAACACTGTTTGGTCGTATTATATTTGAGATGCCTGCTTGATATCTTTGTTCTACAATATATTTTATATCCTTGTAACTACTAAGTGAAATTCTACTTCCATTTCCTTTTATAGCTTCTCTAGGGAAAGAAAGACCTACAGGCTACTATTGTACCTTCTTTATTTTGTTCGCATAATACCACATTAAAATTGTATGAATTTCATTAGGTCACAGCTTGTATTGAATTTTTTACTTTCCCCTCTGACTCGTTTCTTTCACTTCTATTCACTTACCGTTGTCTCATACCCCTTTTCTACTTGTGATAGATGGTTTTGGCAGGTTTCTCCTGTGTTCGTTCACTTGCTCAACAGGTATTTATTGAGCACCTACTATGTTGTAGGCATGGCACTGCACTGAGAGGCATAATGGTGAGGGGAAAAACATGGTTTCTCCATAAAATCTTCAGTCAGTCAAGTGAGAAGAATCAATAAAAATCAAATAACTACACTTGTAAATGGAAGATTACAACTGTCAGGTCAAGCATCCCAAATCTAGAAATCTGAAATGCTCCAAAATCCAAAACTTTTTGAGCCACCAGCATGACACTCAAAGGAAATGCTTGTTTTGGATTTCAGATTTTGGGATTTGGGAGGCTCAACTAGTATAATGCAAATATTCCAAAATCTGAAAAATCTGAAATCTGAAACGCTTCTAGTCCCAAGCATTTCGGATAAGGTATACTCAACCTGCAATGATAATTGAATCTAATCAGCATAGTTTAAAGGGTGTATAGAATAAGGGAAGATGGGGATACCAAGCTTTCTAGGCAGAGGGAATAAAATAGGGGAGTATAACATGTTTGGGGAACTTAAAGGAGTTAGATATGGTGCCAACATGGAGAATGTTGCAAGATGAGGCTGGAGGTGACATCATGAAATTTGTTTCAAAAAAGGTCATTAGCTACCACCTAGATAAAGCTTTAGAAAGGGGCAAAAGATATCAGGGAGACCACTTAGGAGATGATTGCAGTATAGGGCAAAGGTAATGGTAGCTAACCTTTTGATATTTTCTATCTTGTTGTTTCCTCTGTGGGAGCTCTAACAAGTCACTTACTGTCATTGGTTTTTTTTTTTTGTTTGTTTTATTTTTTTGCATACTGCGCTTGTTCATATCTAGCTTTCTTTTTTTTGCCTTTTCTTGTTTCTTTACCAACTGAACTGCTTCACCCATATTTTCTCCTATTTTTTTCTGCTTTTCCTTTCTAATGTACATATATTAGTACTTTAGCTTGTTTTCCTTTTCATTTTGGGTCTCTCTCTCTTTATGGACCTGTCCACATGTGGTTGAAAAGACCGATGTTTTACTTTTGCAGTGTTGTCTTTCTTATAGGTAGCAGCAAAAGTGCTTGTCTCCAAATGAAAAGTCTTTTCCATTTCCCCTTAGCTATACTTTTATATTATATGTGAACTCAGTTCAGAACCCAATCCAGTTCTGCTGGGGACAGTAAATACTTCACACTATCTGTTGAACTAAAGCACAGTTTCTTCTAAGTGGTTGGCATTCAGTGGAGTATGAGCAAGGTTTTTAGTTTCTGCCAACTCAGGGGAATGCACCTCTTTTTCTTTTGATTGCACGACTTTTGGAAACTATATCATAGTGTCATTCCTTATTTACTCCTTAAGTATATTTACTTCCTGGTTTTATCTCATTGAAGTGATAAATTTTGTTTATCAGTGGATTTTATGTACTTGCATGAAACAGTAGAGTAGAACCTCATTTGGAATAAAAGTGATTTTCATTAGCAATTCACTGAGAGCATGAATTTATAAGCCAGAATCCTGAGGTTCAGCATCTGGCTCTATTTCTTATTAGCTGTAAACAGATTATGTAAACTGTCTGTTTTCTCATCTGTAAAACATGGATAATAATTGTTACCTTATAAGATTGCCATGAGAATTAAATGAGTTAATATATATTAAATACTTAAAACCAAGGCATGTGTTAAGCTCTCTGTTAGTTGGTATTATTTTATTTCTTCTCTTAGCAGATAGAGAAAAGAAAAAGAGCAACTTTTCTTTGCTTTTCTTCTTGCCTTCTCTGTTATTTGAATTTCAGTTTTTATTGTTTTTGTTTCACTTATTACCTTTCTTTTTCTAGATATTAACTAATTTTGATATTCTAGATTGATTGGGATAATGAGAGAGGAAAGAGAATGAAATTATATACTCCACTTACCTAGACTTTCATATTTTGATTGTTCCTGTTGCCATTATAAGAGTCTGTTGGATATTTGAGGAACTCAAGAGGTATAGAAGGGTTATATGACCCAGAGCAAGTTAGTGGGGAAATCAGAACTGGAGCCTGGGACCTGACTTTTATAGCTTCAGCTTTCTTCAGCATTTCCTCCCTCCCTTCCTTATCTCTTTGCTTCCCCATTCTTCCTGTTACCTCCTTTCCCTGCACCTCCCCAAAAGGGAGGGGAGATTGGACAAGAGAAGGAAAAATAACAAGTAATTATGGAGAATTACCATTTATTGATGAAGGAGCACTTTAAGAGAGCAAAGCCACAGATCTCTTAAGGCCCAACTTAAAAAATCACAGTGTCACCTATGCCACATTGTATTGGCCAAAAAGTCACAGAGCCAGCCAGATTCAAGGGCAGGGGAAGTAGACCCACCATTCAATGAGAGTGGCACAGAATTTGTAGACATCTTTAATCTATACAGCTGTCCTACCTCTCCCATACCTGCCTGGTATTTTTTTCCCCATTCTTTCAACAGTCATAGTATTTCTCAAACCTGAAAATGACAATTCTTGTGAAATCCAAAAGTTTCTAAATTTAGGACAGTTTAGGAAGCTAAAGAAAGAAAAAACAGGGTGGGCAACACAATTGGTAATTTGTAAGCACCCAGGTATGTGTCAGGTAAAGGACAAAAAATTTAAAAAAAGGCAAAAAGAAAAAATTATAGGAAATTATAAATATTTTTAATTAAACAATTTGCAGTTTGTTTCAAAAGTATAAATAGCAACAAAGAGTTGTTAGTTTAATTTTTAGTTAGTTAATTAGGAACTGATTCAGGAATTTCTGAATTTTTTGGCAAGCATAAGTAAGAAAAAAGAGGAAGTTTGTTAAAACTTTTCTTTCCTTTCCCTTTTTCTGTCAGTGATGGCTGGATTATGCTGGAGTTGTTACTGTAATTTTTCTCATTTTCATTACCTAAACTCCTAGAAAACATAGCCAAACTTTAACAATATTAAAAATTAAACAATATCTTGATGCAAAACATTGGTTAATCCACAAAGTCAAAGACAGACTGTTAATGCTCACAATTGCAACATACTTTAAGTTGCATTACTTGGAGTGATGAAATAATGCATGATTCATTACTGTGAACTGCAAATTACGGTTGCCAACATCAGGTAAAAAACAATGACAGCAATTACAGAAAGTGATAGATAACCTATATACTATGTCCATTTGACAGTAAAAACAGTGGAGCAGTTTTCTCTCAGTGGTCCTTATAGAAAGGACCGCTGGGTGTGGTGGCTCACACCTGTAATCCCAGCACTTTGGGAAGCCAAGGTGGGTGGATCAGTTGAGGCCAGAAGTTCGAGACCAGCCTGGGTAACATATCGAGACCCCATCTTTAATCAAATATGAAAAATTAGGTGGATGTGGTGGCATGTGCCTGTAGCCCCAGCTACTTGGGAGATTGGGGCAGGAGGATCACTTGAGCCCAGGAGTTGGAGGCTGCAGTGTGCTATAATCACACCACTGCATTCCAGCCTGGGTGACAGAATGAGACCCTATCTTTGGGAGAAAAAAATTTTTTAATCATATTCTTTGTTGTTGTAAAATCTTAACAATGATAGTTTAAAAATTGCTAGAAAATATTTCACATCTGTGTGAAATATAAAGAATGATATAGCAAACTCTGTTTTCTACTTCCTAGCCTAAAGAAGAAAATGTTATCAACAGTTGAAACTGAAGCTGTGGTAAACCCCAACTCCCCTCCCCCCTTTTGTTTTTCAGTTTTTTTTTTTTTTTTGCATTTTTACTCTCCTGCAGAGGTAACCACCATTTTTAATTTGCTAGTTGTTGTTCTCATGCATTTCTTTATACTTTACTCCTTATGTATGTATCTCAGAACCATATATAAGACTTTATATACAATTATATGTATCATTGTTTTGCATGTTTTAGAATTTATAGCATGCCATACTGTATTTGTTCTTTTATAGCATTGTTGGAGACATTCAACAATGTTTATAAAATAGTTCTAGTACTTTCATTTTCATTGTCATTTAGTATTCCATGGTATGAATATAATTATTTATACATTCTTATATTTGTGTCAATTTAGATTGTATCCAACTTTTTACTCTTACATACATTGTTACTATGAACATTTTAGTATATTTCATATTGCTACTATGAACTTTTTTTTTAGATTTGTTTCCTTGTGCACATGTGTGTTTCTCTAGGGCAAAGGGTGGCCACCTTTTTCTGTAAAGAGCTAGATAGTAAGTATCTTATACTTTGTAATCCATACAGTCTCTGTTGCAATTACTCAACACTGCCATTTCAGTGAGAAGGCAGAGATAATAGAAATGAGCATCGCTGTGTTCCAATAAATCTTCATTTATGCGTAGTGACACTTGAATTTCGTGTAATTTTCATGTATCATGAAGCATTCTTCTTTTGATTTTTTTTTTCAGCCAACCATTAAAAATGTAAAGGTCATTTTCTTAGCTCAGGAGCCTAATAAAAACAGGCTGCAGGACGGATTTGGCTGGGTCCTAGTTTGGTGACTTCTAACCTAGGGTATCCCGTAGCAATGGAATGGTTGAGTCCTAGGGCATGTGCAATTTCAGCTTCACTAAGTATTGCCAGATTGATCTCCAAAGGGGTTTTAGAAGTAGTTTTTAGGTTTTCCTTTTACTACACATTGTCACTCACTTGATGTTTTAATTTTTGCCAGTCTGATGGGGTTTAGATACCCCATTGGATTTATAATACTCTGTAGTGAGGTTGAGTATTTTTGTTGCTGTATTTTTAAAAAAATTATTCATTGTTCATTTAACATTCAAAAAATTTATTGAGTGCCAACCTAGTGTTAGTCTCTATTCTATGTGTTTGTGATGCATCGATAAACTAAACAAAATGCTCTGAATATCTTTTCTTTATAAGAAGAAAATATGTGGGGCGGGCGTGGTGGCTCACGCCTGTAATCCTAGCACTCTGGGAGGCCGAGGCGGGCAGATCCCTCCAGGTCAGGATTTCGAAACCAGCCTGAGCAAGAGTGAGACCCTGTCTCTACTAAAAATACAAAGAAATTAATTGGACAACTAAAAATATATAGAAAAAATTAGCCGGGCATGGTGGCGCATGCCTGTAGTCCTAGCTACTCGGGAGGCTGAGGCAGAAGGATTGCTTGAGCCCAGGAGTTTGAGGTTGCTGTGAGCTAGGCTGACGCCACAGCACTCACTCTAGCCCGGGCAACAGAGCGAGACTCTTTCTCAAAAAAAAAAAAAAAAAAAAAAAAAAGAAGAAGAAAATATGTTTGTGCTTTTTCTCAGTTGCTTATTCGTATCTTCTGCCCATTTTTTCCCCTGTTGGAATATTGATATTCTTTATATATTCGGGATAGTAATTCTTGGTTGGATTACGTAGATTGAACATATCTTTTACCAAATTATTACTTGTCTTATTTTTTTAATGGAATAATTTTATAAACATAATTATTTAAAGCAGACATTTGTTTTTCCTTTAATGGCTTGTGGTTTTTTTTTTTATTTATTTAAGAAATCCTTTGCTCTTATTGGTCTTGTCTGTATTATAACTTTATTTTTTGTTTTATTAGTTTCTGTTCATTTCTTTAGTTTTTGTGTCAGAGTAGGAGAGGGCCAATAAGCTATAGAGGCCAGGGGAACAGGATTTGAAAATCTTGTTCTTTTGTGGTTTTTTTTATATATTCCTTATGTTTTCTTTAAATTTTTTAACTTTTTGTTTTGAAATAATTTTACATGTATAGGAAGGTTGTAAGACCAGTACAGAGAGTTCCCATTTCTCTCTCACTTGTTTCTTCCATATATTTATTAATGTTTATCACAACTGTTTTATCATAGTCTTTCTTTCAGGTCATGTGTCACTTAACAAGGATATGTTCTGAGAAATTCATCTTAGGTGATTTTGTCATTGTGTGAACATTATAGAGGTACTTACACAAACCTAGAAGGCATAGTTTACTACACACCTGGGTTATATGATATAGCCTGTTGCTCCTACGCTACAAACTTTTACAGCATGTCACTGTACTGAATGCCATATACAGTTGTAACAGAGGGGTTATTATTAACATTTGTGTATCTAAACATATCTAGACATAGACAAGGTACAGTAAAAATACAGTATTATAATCTTATGGGCCCGCCATCAAATATGCTGCCCATCATTCACCAAAACATTGTATGTGACACGTGACTATATATATATTTATATAAACATACACACTTTTTTTGAACCATTTGAAAGTAAATCTCAGAAATGCTGCCTATTTACCCCTTACTTTGTCTCACCTCCCTCTACTCTTATTTAGTAACTATATATTCTCTTAAATTACCACAGTGAAGTTATGAAAATCAGAAAATTAACATTGATATAATACTATTATTTAATCAGCTTTCACCAGTTGACCTAAAAATGCTCCTTAATAGCAAAAGAGAAAAAAATTCTGGTTCAGGATCTGATACAGACTTATGTATTACACTTATTTGTCATGTCCCTTTTGTCTCCTTTAATCTAGAAATAGCTTTTCAGGCTTTCTTTGTTTTTCTTGACCTTGACATTTTTAAAGTACAGGATGGTTATTTTGTAGTTTGGGTTTATCCCAGTTTGGGTTTATCTGTTGTTTCCTCATGATTAGATTCAGGTTATACTTTTTTTTTTTTTTTAAATAAGGAATATCATAGGAATGATCTTATGTTCTTCTCAGTGTCTCATATCTAGAGGCTAATGATGTCAGTTTATTCTACTGGTGAAGGTAACTTTGATCACTTAGTTAAGGTAGTGTTTGACAGATTTCTCTACTGAAAGGAACTATCTTTTCCCTTGTAATTAATAAATATTGTGTGGAGAGATGGTTTGAGACAATATAAACATCTTGTTTCTCATCACATTTCATCTACTAGTTTTAATAAGCATTGATGATTCATGCCTGAATCAGATACTAGTATAATGGTTCCCAAATGGTGATTTTCTCATAACATCCTTCCTTATACATTTATTAGTTTACAATCTAAATATATGTTCCTTTACTGTAACCATGAATTCCTGAGCTCAAGCCGTCTTCCTGCCTCAGCCTCCCGAGTAGCTGGGACTACAGGTACATGCCACTGTGCCTGGCTAATTTTTAAAATTTTTTGCAGAGCGTAAAAATTTCATAAAACTTTTTTTTGTAGAGATGGGGTCTCACTGTGTTGCCCAGGCTGCTGTTGAACTTCTGGCCTAAAGCTATCCTCCCACCTATGCTTCCCAAAGTGCTGGGATTACAGCAGGTGTGAGCCACCATACCCAGGTGTTATTAAATATATGTTCTTTTAAAAAAAAGTCCTTCTTTCCATCAAATCCTACTGTCTCCAGTTTTTGAGCTTTTTTGGAGTCTGTACATGAATAAGCTTTCTTGCTTGCTTTCCTCACCCTTCATAGGCATTTTCTCCCTTTGCCATATTGCACCAGCTAGGACCTTCACTATGTACTTGAACAGATATGTTTGGAACTTATTGCAGGGGGAATGTTTGGTATTTACTGAAGTTTTTTTGAGTTACTCTTTTTCAGATTAAGGAAGTTCCTTCCTATTCCTGGTTTGCAGAGTTTTTATTTTGTTATGAATGGGTATTGTGAATTACATTCATGATTTTCTTTCCTTTTTTAATTTTTTTAAATTTTTTGAGACATGGTCTCATTTTGTCGCCTGGGCTAGAGTGCAGTGGTGTCATCATAGTTCACTGCAACCTCAAACTCCTAGACTCAGGCCATCCTCCTGGCTATGCCTCCCAAGTAACTAGGACTACAGGCGTGTAGGTACCACCACACCCTGCTAATTTCTTTATTTTTTACAGAGATGGAGTCTTGCTCTTGCTCAGGCTGGTCTCAAACTCCTGGCCTCCAGCAATCCTCCTGTCTTGGCCTCCCAAAGTGCTAGGATTAGAGGCGTGAGACACCACGCCCAGCCACATTCATGATTTCAAATGTTAACTCTTGCATTTTAGAATAATCCCTACTTAATTGTAATGTTTTATTCTTTATTGTTGGATTTGGTTTGCTCATATTTTATTTAGGCTTTTTTTTTTTTTTTTTCGAGACAGAGTCTCACTCTGTTGCCCAGGCTAGAATGAATGCTGTGGCATCAGCATAGCTGACAGCAACCTCAAACTCCTGGGCTCAGGCGATCCTCCTGCCTCAGCCTCCTGAGTAGCTGGGACTACAGGCATGCGCCACCATGCCCGGCTAATATTTTCTATGTATTTTTAGTTGACCAATTCATTTCTTTCTATTTTTAGTAGAGACGGGGGTCTTGCTCTTGCTCAGGCTGGTTTCGAACTCCTGACCTTGAGCAATCCGCCCGCCTTGGCCTCCCAGAGTGCCAGGATTACAGGCGTGAGCCACCACTCCCGGCCCCTTATTTAGGCTTTTATATCTCTTTTCATGTGAGATTGCTTGATAATTTTTCTGCCTTGAATGTCATCAATTTTGGGATCAACTAGTCTGACTTCATAAAATGAGCTGCAAAGTGTTCCTTTTTTATTTTCTGGAAAAGGTTAGGTAAGATTGGCGCTATTTCTTAAAAGTTAGAAGAAATTACTGGCAAAGACTTCTAAGTCTTAGTTCGTCTTTGTGGGAAGATTTTTAATAATTCAGTTTCTTTCATTGATATAGTAATATTAAAATCTTTTGCTTTTTGTGTCAGTTTGGTAATTTGTGCCCTCATAGGCATTTAGGTGTTTGCTTTCTTTGGTCAGCTAAATTAGTTCCTACCCGTCTATCAGATTTTCATCTTTGATCACTTTTGTTACATCTCTCATCTATTATCTGCCCTAAACTTATGTTTTTAAAATTTCTTTGCTTTTATAATTTATTTCCTCTCATTGGCATTTATGTCTTCCACGAAATTATTGTTTCACTTATTTGTATGAATAGGTTCTAATCTACCAGTTAGGAAATTGTATGATGAGGTTTGTTAGAATTGTGTGCGCAAAACCCTAGTTACTTTAGTGGATAAACATTGTAACATCTCTTTTGACTTTTGAAACATAGGTTCATTTTACATTCAATGTTTTAAACTTATTTTGGAATACTTTTAGATTTACAGAGAAGTTTCAAAGATGGAATAGAGAGTTTCTGTGTGACTTTCACCCAACTTTCACTAATGTTGCCACCTGATCTAGCCATTATATATTTGTCAAAACTAGGAAATTTAACATTGCTATCATACTATTACCTAAACTACAGAGTTTGTTTGGATTTCACCAGTGAGTCCATTAATGTCCTTTCTGTGTTCCAAAGTCCAATCCAGAAATTTGGATTTGGTTGTCATGTCTCCTTAGTCATCTGCTGTGTTCTTTGACAGCTTCTCAATCTTTCCTTGAGAGTTTTAAAGAGTACTGGTCAGGTATATTGTACAGTGTCCCTCAATTTGGGTTTGTCTGATGTTTTTGTGATTCACCTGGCATTATGAATTTTGGGGAAGATGGGAGAGCTGAAGTACCATTTTCATCACACCATAAAGTGTACATTCCACGAATAGGATATATCACTCTTTTCTTTTTCCTTTTTTTGAGACAGAGTCTCACTCTGTTGCCCGGGGTAGAGTACGGTGGCGTTAGCCTAGCTCATGGCAACCTCAAACTCCTGAGCACAAGCAATCCTTCTGCCTCAGCCTCCCGAGTAGCTGGGACTACAGGCATGCACCACCATGCGTGGCTAATTTTTTCTATATATTTTTAGTTGGCCAATTAATTTCTTTCTATTTTTAGTAGAGACGGGGTCTCGCTCTTGCTCAGGCTGGTTTCTAACTCCTGACCTTGAGCAATCCTGCCTCGGCCTCCCAGAGTGCTAGGATTACAGGCGTGAGCCACTGCCCCTGGCCTCGGATATATCACTGTTGATGTTACCCTTGATCACTTGTCTGAGATGGTGTTTGTCAGGTTTCTCCACCATCAATTTATTTTTTCCTCTTTTTATGGTGTATTCTTTTGAAGTAAGTTACCAAGTCTAGACTCCATACTCAAGGTAAGGAGAATTCAGTTCTGTCTTTTGGAGAAGGGAGTCCGTGCATATATTATTTGGAATTCTATAAGGAAGATGTGCCACTTTTCCCCGTTCATTTATTATGTCATTTGTTTTTGTCAGTATGGATTCAGGAATATTTATTTTATTCAGGGGTTATAACCCAATGCTATTATTTATTTTTGCTAAAATTGTTCCAACTTTATTGGGAATTCTTTCAGGTTGATTTCTGTAACTTTTTGACATGCTTCATCTTTTGTTTTTCAAAAAAGCACTTTCTTACATTCTGACCATGTTCATCTTGTGTTCTTCCTGCCTTTCCAGTAGAATCAGTCATTTCTCTTAGGCTCCTTTTACTGGAGAGAATGGTATTTAGAAACCAAGATCTGTCAGTAGGTATGTTTGTTGCTACTAGACCTTGTCAGAGAACAGAGCTGTAGCTCTGTATACTAACCCATGTTGCAACACGTGTATATCCATCTATATATGTGTTAAATAAACGTGAGTACATTGGCTGAGATCTAACTGTAATCCAGCATCACAGCTTTCCTTCTAGCTTTTCCCTCTTGCTTACTTATAATTTTTTTTCTCTGACAGGAAGAAACTTTGTTCTCATGATCTACTGTTTATTTACTTACTTTTCAACCTCAGTATACATGTAAAGAAGTTTCAAATTTGCTATTGACGACTTGTTTCCTCCTGTTTCTTGATATTTTTGAAACTTTTTTTGAGGCTTACATTGAAGTTTTATGTATTTTGGAGAGAATTTATGTTTGCTTCTGTTCATCATTTTGTAGCTTTTTTTCCTTTTAAAAACATTTTTTATTGTGCTAAAATTTACCATTTTAGATGCACATTTGTACAATTCATTGGCGTTAAGTACGTTCACAATATTGTGCAACCACCACCACTATCCATTTTTGGAAATTTTTCATCATCTCAAACAAAAACTCTGTATCTATTAAACAATAATTCTCCATATCCCCTCCCCCCTCCCACCCTGTAACCCCTGGTAACCTGTTTTCTACTTCCGTCTCTATGAATTTAACTACTCTCTCTTTCTTTCTTTCTTTCTTTCTTTCTTTCTTTCTTTCTTTCTTTCTTTCTTTCTCTCTCTCTCTCTCTCTCTCTCTCTTTCTTTCTTTCTTTCATAGGTTCTTGCACTGTTGCTCAGGCTAGAGTGCAGTGGTGTTATTATAGCTCACAGCACCTTAAATTCCTGAGCTCACGATCCAGCAATAGCATTATTAGGCATCTACCCAAAAGAGCATAAGGCATTCTATAATAAAGACATCTGCACCCAAATGTTTATGGCAACACAATTCACTATTGCTAGGTCTTGGAAACAACCCAAGTGCCCATCAATTCATGAGTGGATTATTAAAATTTGGTGTATGTTTACAATGGAATATTACTCAATGTTAAGAAACGACAGTGAGCTAGCACCGCTTATATTATGCTGGATTAAGCTTGAGCCCAGTATTCGAAGTGCGGTGACACAAGACTGGAAGAATGGGCCCCACATGTACTCGGCATCAAATTGGTACTGACTGATTAACACTACGGTGCTCAAATGGTGGTGGTGTTCACCAGGGATTCGGGGGTTGGCAGGTAGACCCACATCTGAGGGATGTGGTGAGTATTTTGGAGGGGAGGGGCATGCTTGAAATGTAGTTGGGGATGGGAATTAGGGGTCTTGATGGGGGAAGGAAATGTTCTAAAACTGATTTGTGTGAATAGCTGTACAACTTGGTAAATTTACTAGTAATCATTTAATTGTACACTTAAAATGAATTAATTGCATGGTATGTAAATTAGACTTCAATAAAGTTGTTTTTTAAAAAAAAAAATTCCTGAGCTCAAGCAATCCTCCTGCCTCAGCCTCCTAAGTAGCTGGGACTACAGGCAAACACCACCATGCCCGGCTAATTTTTCTATCTTTTGTAGAGACAGGGGTGGATGGGTGGGTGGGGGTGAGGGGTTGTGCTCTTGCTCAGGCTGGTCTTGAACTCCTGGCCTCAAGCAATCCTTCTGTCCTCAAGCAATCCTCCTGCCTCTGCCTCCCAGAGTGCTAGAATTATAGGCCTAAGCCACCACACTGGCACTGTAGGTTACAAATTTAAATCAATTTGCATGCTATATTTCTGTGAAATTTTTAGAGATGATTTGTTTCACATGATGTTCTAGGTCAAGGTTAGTAGTGAGCCATCATCTTCCCTTGATGATTATTTTCTCCCCTCTTTTATTTAAAGAGTTTTCAGGATCCTGGCGTCTCATTGCAGTGAGTCTTGGGATCCTCTGTTTACTTCTGTTGATTATAGTCACAGTGTTGGTGACAAAGAGTGAGTAATTGAAATACATATTTCTTGTCTGAGTAATAGCAGTAAACACTAATTGTGCAAATATTAACTATGCTCCCTCCATTGTTCCCTGTCTATAATCAGGGAATGTCCCAGGTGGCTCTGGACTATGCAGGTGATTTTTTCCTTGCCCTATCATGTGATTTTCATTTTATTTAACCTTGACTCTGAAGCTGGGATTAGCTGTCTCATTCTGTATGATACATGGTAATATTTCTTCTGATAGAGGATTTGGTAGTACACGTATTCTGCCAAATGAGTTTAGATCATTGTGAATGTAAGATTAAACATTCTTTGAGAAACAGCTATTCAAAAGAAATTATGGCTTTCTATTGACTTTTTTTGAAGTATATAATGAAGAATGGTTTAATAAAAGAATGAATCTATAAGTGGATGTTAGATCTTGAATTCAAGCTTTGTCTTTTATTTAAATTCCTTCACATCTTTGAGAAAATCACTGATATGTTATACTCAGATAAAATTACATATCTGGATCTTTTTTTGGGACAGGGTCTCACTCTGTTGTCTGGGCTAGAGTGCAGTGGCATCAGCCTACCTCACAGCAACCTCAAACTCCTGGGCTCAAGCGATCCTTCTGCCTCAGCCTCCCGAGTAGCTGAGACTACCAGCATGCGCCACCATGCCGGGCTAATTTTTTACATATATTTTTAGTTGGCCAATTAATTTCTTTCTATTTATAGTAGAGACGGGGTCTCGCTCAGGCTGGTCTCAAACTCCTGACCTTGTGTGATCCACCGACCTCGGCCTCCCAGAGTGCTAGGATTGCAGGCGTGAGCCACCACGCCTGGCCAACATATCTGGATCTTACTCCCTTTTGTCTTATGAACATTCCTTCTGCTCCAGTAATATTTGTGCAATCTCTTCATGTTTCTAATAGTTCAGATACACACAAGATATGTTGTTGAATGTTGACTGATTTCACATTGGTACTTACTTGTAAATAATGTGCTATTAAAAATGAACTAACCTGAAAGATAAGGAGTTACCATAAGTTTATTCAGATATCTTATTTTATTTATCCTACAATTAAGTTGCTAACAGTGAGAAATTTATGTTTCCATATCTGTGGTCAGTTCATTGAGGTGTACTTTGTAAATATCAAATTACTAATCAAAGTAATGATATGGGTTGGTTGTCAAAGTGAGACTTTTTCTCTTGTCTTAAATTTCTATATTTAATTGTTATGAGTATTTCTTGTATTATATTTATACTATTAATTTTAGTTTTTCAGTGCATTCAAGAAAGACATCATCAGCAGGAAATTCTAGGACATCATAGTCAAAATGACAGCTATTTAAAGGAGCAACTTTTGACAAATAAGACTTTAGAATATGACATTTTGAAAAATGAAATACTTCAGCAGAAAAAGAAACTGGACTCACTCTTTCTAAAAAAGAACATATGTCATATAAAAAATGAGGCCTTTTCAAAATCTTTGGAAAATACAGGTATGGAGGAAATCTTGAATGCAAGATTGCATGATTTTTCATTATTTCCTTCCCCTCTAGAAACTTTGAAGTCGAATAAACAGGTTTATGATATGTACTAGTGATCTATGGGGTCTACTGGACAACTTTTAATTTGTGCCTCTTAGAAGTAATATAGTATTTGGGGTTGCTTATTTCCAATATGGGATTAGGACCCTAGGAGCCATGTTTGGATCAGTAGAATCCTATAGTTCCCGTAACTCAAGGGCAGTTCTTACATTCTTACTGCCCTGAGAAGGTGAAATAGCATGTCAGCTCTTCTGAAAATTCAGATCATTTTGGTCCTGCAGCAAATGAAAGATTCCCACTCTTTGTTGACATAGAATATGGAGGCCAGGCCCTTAAGAAAAGTATATTTAGGCTAAAATGGGTAAAAGGGCTTTTAGTTGGATGCTGTTAGAAAGAAAATTGTGTGTGTGTGTGGGTGGGTGTTTTCATTCTGCCTTGACTTCAGATATTTGGTCTATTTGTGACTGGTATATCTGCCGTACGTCTGAAAGATTTGCTATTGTGTTGATGTTTGCATAACTCTGTGATCATACCATTAAAAACACCCAAGAGATAAATATATGAAATCTCATACAATGAACCTTCCTATCTTGCATAATGAAAGAATGAATTGACCTAGTTAATCAACAACTACTGAGTATTTGTTTAGGATTTAGAGTTCCCAAAGAGTTTGTGTTTATTTAATCTCATTTAAGTATGGTAGTAAAAATTTACTGTCTCTATTATTAAAGGGTCTATAATATTTTAAAATTTTGGTACTTATTAAATACATGAAAGGAAAAGAACAAGTTCCAAAAAATAATATTTGTATTACTTAGAAGGCATTCCAGAATTTTTTAAAATTTAATTTTATTATTTTTTAGGCATCTTTATTAAAGTATTATTGATATACAAAAACTGCACAAATTTAATGTATTCAATTGGATGAGTTTGGACGTGTGTGTACACCTGTGCAATCATCATCACAATCAGGGTTATAAACATAGCCATCATCTCCAAAAGTTTCCTCATGTTTATTATTTATTTATGGTAAGAACATTTAACATGAGATCTGCCCTCTTAGCAAATTTTAAGTGTACAATACAGTATCATTAACTATTGGCACTATGCTGTACATCATATCTCTAGAACTTATTCATCTTGCATAATTGAAACTTTATACCTACGTTACAATTCTTCCTTTCCCCCTCCCTCCAGCCCCAGGCAACCACCATTCTATTCTCTGCTTCTGTGACTTTGACTATTTTCGATACCTTATCTAAGTGGAATCATGAAGCGTTTGTTCTTCTGTGATTGCCTTATTTCACGTAGCCTAACGTCTTCAAGGTTTATCCATGTTGTTGGATATGGCAGGATTTACTTCTTTTTAAAGGCGGAATAATATTCCATTGTGTGTATATACCACATTTTCTTTATATTCATCCACCCTTGGACATTTAGGGTGTTTCCAGATCTTGGCTATTGGAGAAAGCTGCATTAACCATGGGAATGCAGGTGTCTCCTGGTATTCCAGAATCTTGATGAGCCTCATATTATCATTATTGACAGCTACTGAGATTTTATTTAGTCATGGAGAGCTTATAAATATATTGTTCTGGTTAACAGAATCCAGATGACAAGAAATGCAATGATTCACCTGATATGTTGTAGGCAAACGTTATGAAGACCACTGGTCCTGTTGTGGATTAAGCTGTTATTATTTTGCCATGGAAAATAAAAACTGGAAGGGATGTAAACAGACTTGCCGAAGTTACAGATCCTCCCTTTTGAAAATAGATGATGAAGATGAACTGGTATTGTGGACTCTTACATTCACTTTTATTCTCTTGGACTCTGTCTTTCACCCTTGAACCTAAGATATTGAGGACAGGCAGGAATCCAGAAAGAGAGACCTTTAGCTGTTGTTCAAGTTGTGCCTGTTGTGTCAGCAAAAACTGTATAGTTAAGAGTCTCATAGGAGACCGTTGCCTGCTAATAGAGATATGATCCTGCTACTTACTAAGTATCTAATACATACTATCTATTATGATGACCATTATTATTAAGGATGCAGTTTGGGTCTTTGCAATCATCTCCATTTCCAAGGAGTCTACAATAGAGCCACTCACAGAGAAGTATGCTTTTCCTCTTTGAAGTACTTAACCCTTTGGTAAATTATGGGTTGGAACCAACAGTTGTTTATCTCTATAAGGTGGCAACTAAGAATTGGTATACAGAATAGTCTAGAGTTACTATTAGGAACCCAGGAGCCAGGCTGCTTGGGATCAAATCCAGCTCTACCGCTTATTAGCTGGGTGACTTTCAGTAAATTACTTACCCTCTCTCGGCCTATTTGCAAAATGGAGATAATAATGAGGAACTTAAAAGTGGTAAGTTTTACAAATTAGCCTCATAGTGATTTTCATTGCATCTGCAGGTAACATTTACTCGATCAACATTCTTATGTGTTATATCAAGGTGTATCTCCTTAAGACATAAAAAGAGAAAAATATAGTGACAACAATATTGAATTTTAGGAAGTTTATTACTGATAACAGTTATCCAGATACACAAAATGTGTTTTTTATAGAGACATGTGTGCAAAGATCAGCCTGAAACCTCTGTTTGTCATTTAGGAAAACAATACAAAATTTGTATGCAAATCTAATAAATGTTTAAAACCACAACAAAAAGAATTCCTGATATCAAGTCATGAAATAATTGTTTATGTTCACGTCAGTAAAATGTAGTTAAATTTAAACTTACATTTTAAAATATATTCATTTAATCTAACATTATGTAATATGTCACTTTAATATATCACATTTTAGATACAGTTAAATACTTCCAAATACTGCCTCCTTTCCCTTCATCCCTTCCAATTACTGAATTATAGCAAGAGGCTAAAGCTTTTAATGCACTGCCTTCAGTGCAAAGGATGAAATCCTTTGAGGATTTCATCTTTCACTTACGATTGGGTGATGATCAATTTTCTGCATCCTAAATATTCTTTGGGAGCATGATTTTGAATAGTTTCACAAAGCATCATAAATTATTTAGCAAGTCTCCTATTGCTAGATATTTAGATTTTTTAATTTTCCCTATTTTAAATAATCTATGAGAGCAACAGCCATTAACATAAATAAATAATGTATTAGGGGGAAATTGCTTTGGAAAATGAAAATACAGGGATTGAGGGGAGAGAGATTAGTTCTCTAGGAAGGAGGAATGTGTTGAGAGTAGCAGAGACAGCTGGCCCTTCTGCCTGTCCTTCTCTCACTCCTCCAACAGGTGGGAGTTGAGACACATGATGTGTTTTGTTTCCTTCGTAGGCCTTCGTTCAACTCCAGACTTATAAAAATAATTACTGGATCGGATTATCATATGATGAGAAGGAAAGTAAATGGAAATGGGTTGATAGTGGCTCGTCTCCTGGAATGTAAGTTTCTAGAGTGCATTCAAACCCTAACATTGGTGTGGGGTTGAAAGGATTGTGTCTAAGAACTTTTTCTCATTTCACACAGCTTTACTCATTTCCAAGTAGAGGTCATTGGTAAGAATTAGAGGGATGAGTAAGGAAGTGTTTTAGGAAGTGTAGTTAAAAAAGGAAGAGAAGTGTCATACAGAGTTATTAGTAACAGTAAAAGAGTATGATGCTAAACAAATGCCCAGAGGTACACAAAATGAAACAAAATCATAAAATAAGATGTTATAAAGTGATTGGACCATCTTGACTTAGCTGTAAGGATCTCTCCCACAGCCACAAATCAGTATACTGAGCATTGCCAAAATTCATTTGGAACTCCTTTATATGATTAGTTTATACATGTACATGTTTATTTATGTTATTTATAAACATATATATACACACACATATTCACTATTGTTCTATTTTGAAGGGCAGTATTATGTAAGCTCTTGGGTTTACCTTTAGTTCTAATCTGCTGTTAAATAGTTCATTGATTTTTAAAAAATTCTTAACTATTTTATTTCTAGGAATTCTGTTTTGTGTTTTCTAATATCCTTGCTAGTTACTGATATTTTTAAGCTGTCTTTTATTTCTTGAAAGATATTAAACACACTTATTTTACACATGATATATGATAATTCATTTTTTTTTTTTTTTTGAGGGGCCGTCTGGCTCTGTTACCCAGCTAGAGTGCAGTGGCATCAACATAGCTCATAGCAATGTCAGACTCCTGGGCTCAAGTAATCCTCCTGCCTCAGCCTCCTGAATAGTTGAGACTATAGGTGTGCACCACCAAGCCCAGCTAATCATTTTTCTTTTTTGTGTAGAGACTGAGTCTCACTCCTGCTTAGGCTGGTCTTGACTCCTGAGCTCAAGTGATCCTCCTGCCTCGGCCCCCTAGAGTGCTAGAATTACTGTGCCCGGCCCTGATAATTCTAATATTTGAAGTTTTGTGGGTCTCATTTATTATTTCTGCTGGTTTTTGTTCATGATGCCATTTTCTCTGTAGTATTTAGTGATTTATTTATCTTTTTGAGCTGCTATTGACACTATTTGAGGCCTGAGATGAAGGTGCTACCTTCCTTAAGAAAGAATTTGCTTTTTTTGGATGGCTTGGGGCACTGGGAGTCTGGGCCACTTTTAATTCTAAACGTAAGTCTTGCAAGTATTATAGTTCTGGGCTGCAAATCTACAAACAATGTCATGCAGGAAATTACCTTGACGTGATTGTATCCCCCAAGCACACTCCCAGGAAACCTAACTCAGAGGTCACAGAACAGAAAGGCTAATAGGCCAAATTAAGATGCTCAAATCACATAGTTAATTAAATCACTTAAAAACCCCATAGCACAATGCAAAGGGACAGCAATAGGTTAGGCTCTTGTATGTAGGATAAGGTATGAGAGGGTGAAAAGAACACCTGAATCCTAGGCGCTGCAATCTCTGTATTGCCTGGCTCTCTCTGCTGCAAAACCCTTTGCCTGACTCTGCTGCAAAACCCTCGCTCGATGATGTGGTTGTGGTTTCTAAGGGTAAACCTGAGGTTTGAATAAGAAAGCCCAACAGCCAGAAGGTTTTTGTGGCCAGCACACACATTTTCTCTACCAGGGAGGTGCAGAAGCATGTAAGCTTGGCCACAGTTGCAACTTTCCTATTAACCTGGTAAGAAGATATGGATTTAATTTGTGTGTCGTGGGCAGAGGCCAGAATGGGTGGTGAACTGAAGACCTCATGAATGTTGAGTGTCTATGCGCCTCATGTATATTTTGAGTATATTGATTGTCTACTTAATCCTTTCTTCCTTTTTTGTCTGTATTCAGCACACACAAGCTCTACTTACTATATCTCTACCTGTCTCGTAGGTTACTAATTTACCTATCCATTGCTACCACACTTTACGTGTTCTACCTGTGCCTTGCAAGCTATTATGCTTGGTTTCATTTATCCTCCTTATTTGTTTCTTTTTTTTCTATACGAGATTTGAATATTCTTAAGTAATACAGCAAATGAAAATTACAGGAGGGATGTTTGTGATTTTGAATTCTCAGGTGGGATTCTTTTTTTCTTCTGCTTAAATTCAAGGTTCAAGACATTCTAGGTGGTTTATATTGAAGATATATTCCCTTTGGGGTCTCGGCCCTGTGCAGCTTGTGGAGATTCTGAATCTCTATCTCGGTGGGATTCATCTCAGCCCATTACATCCATCACAGGAAAAACTGGCTTCAGTGCTTCACTTACCCTCCTGGGCCCCCACATTTACTTAATCTTCAGCCTGAGTATGAATCTTCTTCTTACCAGTTTATGAATTTATTTTAGATGGTTTAAATTTTTTTATTCAGCATTTTTAATTGTGTTCAATAGGAAGTTGGTTATGGCACCTAATCTACCATTTTGCTGAAATAGAAGTCCTCCTTTAGATATTTCTCAGTGGATTGTTGTGTGTTCACTATGAGGAAAAGAATAAAACAAAAACATGAAACAACCTCATTCCTGACATTATTCCAATTCTACCTTTTTCTCCTTGAAATATATGCACATGAGGTGTGGTTATCTGTGTCACAGAAATTCAAGTTCTTCTTTTTCATCTCTCACTTCTATTGAAACAAAATTAACCTAAGAAAGCAGGTTTGGAATATCATAACCCCATTGCAATACTGTAAAATAGTTTTACCTTCTGACCAAAAACTGTCAGTGTGGAATAAAATGGGAAATTATGGATGTGATTAAGAGGCATAATTCTATTTAAGGGACTAAGAGCAAAGGAAAATCTTTGATTGATGAAGTTATGGTTAACACTTCCATATTCCAGATATTTAGGCAATTAGAATTTTTTAAAAAATCATGATTCATGTAATTGTAAGCTTCAGAATTAAACAGTTGGCCATGTATGTTTTCTGTTTTACAGTAACTTTGCAATAATGAATTTGCCTTCTGGGAGAGGACAATGTGCATTTTTATCCTCAACAAGAGTAGCAGTTATTGATTGCATTCAAACTTACAGCTGTATCTGTGAAAAGAGAATTGACTGGATTTTCTCTGCTTCAGCATGCACTGAGAAGAAAAGGTGAAATTGGAATGTTGTCTTTTTTTGTTTACTTCCTATAATAATTTGTGATTACTTTCAAATAAATGTTTTTACCTGCAGGACTTAGTCCATTGTTGAAGCAGATGAAGATGAGCTGTAACAGAAAGGAAATGTTCTCTTGGGCTATCCCTTAGAGATCAGATGTCATCTTTTGTCCTGGGAAGAGGAGAAGATTTTGTCTTTGGAGAGCAGTTGCCCCTTTTCTTATTGGCCCTGAGGAATTATTCATTCTTTCTGTTTCCCTCAGTCACCTACAGAACCAGTTAGAGAACTCATAAATAGCCTAGGTCTTTTCCTTATCAATAGGATAAATCATCTCAATATCTTCTGGCTGTGATAGATAGCACAATGAAGAACTAGAATATAGGTTTTCTTTCTTCTCATTTAGAAACTTACTTCATCTTTTTTTTTTTTTTTTTTTTGAGGCAGAGTGTTGCTCTGTCACCCGGCTGGAGTGCATTGGTGTCATCATAGCTCACTGCAACCTCAAACTCCTGGTCTCAAGCAATCCTCCTTCCTCAGCCTCCCAAGTAGCTGGGACTACAGGCCTGTGCCACCATGCCCGGCTAATTTTTTACATATATATTTTTAGTTGTCCAGCTAATTTCTTTCTATTTTTTTAGTAGAGACAGGATCTCGATCTTGCCCAGGTTGGTCTCGAACTCCTGAGCTCAAATGATCCACTCCCCACAGCCTCCCAGAGTGCTAGGATTACAGGCATGAGCCACTGCGCCCGGCCTATCCCATATAATCTTTACCCTTAGTTACCAGTGTTTATATTTTGCTCTATCAGCTTTATAGTTTTTTTTTCTCTCTCTCTCAATCCTTGCTGATCCATATGATAATAAATTGAGGACTTCAAGTCCCTTTGTCTGAATATTTCCCAAGAACAAGGGTTTTTTCTTATATAATCATACTGCAGTTATCAAAATCAGGAACTTTAGTATTGATACAGTACTATGATCTAATCTATAATTCATGTTAAAATTTTGTCAATTGTCTTAATAATGCCCTTTATAAGTATTTTTTTTCCATGTTCAGGATCATGCAATGGATTTAATTGTGGTATCTCTTTAGTTTCCCTTAATCTGGCACAGTTCTTGAGGCTTCTTTGTCTTTCTTAAACATGACATTTTAAAAATTAACTTTATTGAGTTATACTTTGCATACAATAAAATGCACACACTTTAAATCATGAGTAATATGGTTTAACAGACACATACATCTTTTACACACTATCAAATGCATATATAGAACATTTCCATCACCTCCAAGAAGTTCCTTCTGCCCCTCACCATCAAATTGGCCCCAGGCAACCAGGGACATGCTTTCTATCACTATAAATTAGTTTTGCCCATTCTAGAATTTCATGCATGATGTACTGTTTTATGTTTGGCTTGTTTTTGCTCATCATATTTTTGAAATTAATCCATTTCTTTGTGTGTGTGTATCAGTATTTTATTCTTTTTGTTACTAGATAGTATTGTATTCTACAAATATACTACAGTTTGTTCGTTCACCTATGGACATTTGCTGTGTTTCCAATTTTTAGTTATTGTGAATAAAGTTGCCATGAACATTTGTGTGCATATCTCTGTATGGATATATATTTTCATTTCTTTTTATTAAATACCTACAAACCTGCTTGCTCGGTCCCATGGTGCATGTTTTCTCCCATCCAAGTACTAACCAGGCCCAACCCTGCTTAGCTTCTGAGATCAGAAGAGATCGGGTGTGTTCAGGATGTATGGCCATAGACCATGTTTTCTTTTATAAGAAAATTGTAAACTGTTTTCCAATGTGGTTACATCATTTTACTTTCCCAGTAGAAGCATATGAGAGTTCCAGTTGCTCCTCATCATTGTCAACACTTGATATTGTCAGTCTTTTTAATTTTAGCCATTATGGTGGATGTGTATTGTTATCTCATTGTGATTTCACTTTTTAATTAATTACTTATTTTTTTCTGATACAGAGGCACACTCCATTTCCCTGAGTAGAGCACCCTGGTGTCAGCCTAGCTCACAGCAACCTCAAACTCCTGGGCTCAAGCAATCCTCCTGCTTCAGCCTCCCAAGGAGCTGGGACTACAGGTGCACACCATGACACCCAACTAATTTTTCTATTTTTAGTAGAGACAGGATCTCACTCTTGCTCAGGCTGGTTTTGAACTCTTGAGCTCAAACAATCCTCCCTCCTTGGCCTCCCAGAGTGCTAGGATTACAGGTGTGCCTGGCCATCTCATTGTGTGTGTAATTTGCATTTTCCTCAAGATTTGAATCCACACATGTGGAACCCCTGGAGACAGAGGGCTGACTGTATTTACAATTGTTATATTCTCTTGCTGAATTGATCCCTTTATCATTATACAATGACCATCTTTGTCTCTTTTTATAATTTTTGACTTAAAGTCTATTTTATGTGATATAAGTATCGTTACTCCTGTTCCCTTTTGGTCTACATTTGCATGGAATATCACTTTCCATCCTGATAAAGTGATTCTGTTATGGGCAGCATATAGTTGGGTCTTTTGTTTTTTTTTTTTTTTTTTCTCTCTCTCTTTTTTTAATCCATTAGCCACGCTATATCTTTTAATTGGGGAACTTATTCCATTCACCTTCAAGGTTATTATTAATAGGTGAGGACTTACTCCTTCCTGCCTTTCTGTTATTATTTTCTGGTTGTTTTGTAGATCTTTTGGTCTTTTCTTCCTCTCTTATTGTTAATTTTGTGATTTTGTGGTTTTCTGTGGTGCTAAGCTTTGATTCCTTTCTCTTTCTCCTTTGTGTATCTGCTGTTATTTCTTTCTTTGTTGTCACCATGCGTCTTGTAGGTGTGACAGATTATTCCAAGCTGATAATGACTTAGCTTTGGTCACATAAAAATACTCTAGGCTTTTCCTCTCCCCCTCACAATTTATATTTTTGTTGCCTTAATTTTCATCTTTATATAGTGTATATTCCTTCACCACTAATTGTAGCTATTGGCATTTTTGATCATTTTGATTTTCAACCTTCATACTAGAGATTTGATCAATTTCCATAGCACAGTTACAGTACTAGAGTATTCCGAGTTTGAGTGTGAATTTTCCTTTACTAGTGAGTTTTATACTTTCATGTATTTTCATGATAGTAATCTTTTTTTAAAAAAAATTTGCTTATATGTATTTTCAAGATTTTCTATAATCTGTGATAAGAAGACATGATAATAATTTAAACAGATTAATTTAGCAACAAGAATAAAAGTGGTTTGTCCAGCTAAGGATCCCTTCCTTGAAGCACTAAGACAATCAGAAAACATATTGATTCATATGTTAAAGAATGCTTTAGTATTCTATTTATTGTTTTCTAGGATGGATATTGACTCTTTTAGAATAATTTCAATTATTAATAGTGATTTTCTAACTAATCCTTATGCATGTTTGTATCAAACTATATATTACATCTGATTAATAAGGGATTCTTTTTCTTTTAGTTCTGGTGAAAGTCATATAACATAACATTAACCATTTTAAAGCAAACAATTCAGGGGTATTTAGTACATTTACAATATTGTACAACCATCACTTCTTTCTAGTTCCAAATCATTTTCATGACTCCCAAAGGAGACCCCATATCAATTAAGCAGTCACTTCCCATTTTCCCATCACCTCAGCCCCTGGAAACCATTAATACACTTTCTATATCTATAGATCTACCTGGACATTTCATACAAATGGAATCATACAAATGTGAGTTCTTGCATCTTGCCTCTCTCATCCAATACAATGTCTCTGAGTTTCCTCCACATTGCATGCATCAATACTTTTTATAGCCTTTTGTAGCTGAATAATATGTCATTGTATGGATATATCACACTCTGTTTAGTCATTCATCTGTTGATGGACATTTGGGTTGTCTCCACCCCCTGGCCACTGTGAGTAGTTACATAAATTAGGAATGCAGGATATATGCAGGGGTTGACCACATGGCAAGTTTCCCCCAATGAGAGACAAAAGGCAGGAAAGTGACTGCCAATAAATTGCTAGCCCCTTCCTCCAACCTGGTGGACTGTTTGGAGATGCCATGTTTGTGTAAGGTCCCCTCAGAGATGTTCTATGTGAATGAGTAAAAAACTCTGGTTTTTGTGAAGCTTTGGCCAGCCTGAAAACATGTGTCTTCTTCCTCCTTTTCTTCCTTTCCTGATTCATTTCCCTTTCCTTGTAGCTTTCACCTTTGCTTCCTTTGGATTCGCTCCCTGTCTCCATCAGTTGTTTTCACGTAATGTTTGCCTGAGGCTCTGTTTTCAGTGGAACCCTGGGCTAAGACAGTGCTCTCTAATGAAAGGCAGGCTTGTAGCCATCCAGGGAAATTTGCCATGAGGATTGGTCTGCATCATATAATAATGTTTACGATATAATAGCAGGGAGAATTCTATATTATCTTCAGTCCCTTCGTTGGGATCCAAACCATACTAAAGAGGAAGTATAGGAACAGCTGGCCTCATGCTATCTTATACCTGCTTTGGAAGTGAGAACTCAAATCTTTTTCCTATAAACATTGAATTATTTGTCTTCTAACCATTGAGTTGTCAAGTCATTTAGGGAGTTTAAATTTAATCATGAATTATTAAAAATTATTAGTGAAAAGCCTGTTGAATGTAGGAGTGCTAATAATATGTGACCAAATACGAGACCATCAGATATACATAGAAAGCAGGTCATCTGTACTGTGAATGGATACTGAGTGTCTAGAAGGTATAAATTATACTATTTTTTTGTATGAGGGAAGGACATAAAGGAAAGGCCAAGTCAAGGAGGCTGGATATTGCCCATTATCTGAAGCTGTAAAGCTAAGACACACAAGTGACTCCCTACACTTTAGTTTGGATAGTGCAGAGGTGTAAGATGGAGGTGTCACGCTCAGGCAACTGTCCTGGGGGTGGTCCTCAGTGTGGCTGTGGCCTAGCTCCCCAGCAACCTGGTATGGTGGGATTACTTCACGGGTAGTTATGTCCGTGCAATGGCCCAGAGAACCTGCAGTAAAGGGGGACATAATGGAAATAGTCCAATTAAATAAAACTTTTACGTAAATTAGGAAAGGAACAGTTGGGAGGTGTCATTGTGCTAGGTGAAGAACACAAATTAACTGAAGCATGAGCTGAGGAAAATGAATGGGTGGTAGGAGTAGAAAGTGATAGGGATCAACTGTGGCTTCATGACCTATTACAGAAGTGAGGTTCTTGACAGCCAAGAATATCTTGTTATGTCCATATGATAAGCATTACGTATTTTTTTCTCTTCCCTTTCCATTGCCTTTTTGTTCAGGAAGTGTTGTTGGAGTTTATCATTGCAATACAGATCACCAAACTAGACCTGGGGGAGGACTGCATATCATCTGGAGGCCCTATATTTGAGGTAGTTATAATGACAATGGGGATGTTGTGTCTTTTTTTGTTGGGGAAAGGGTGAAAGCCTCGGTTTTTTGGCTTAGCAGATAGTTGCCTCAAGTTAGGTGGAAGGTTGAAGTTGTTATGGAAGATTTAAATATGGATATAAGGATGGGAATGAGTGTTGAGGCTAGAATCTGCCACTCTGGGCCTGCTGGTGCTCAGATCTATTCCTGGTTCTTCTCTTGCTCAGCTTTGCATTCTAGGGGGGATAAACCCCCAGGCTGCATTTCCCAAGGTCTTAACCAAACAAAGCCTGAGGCTATCAGTGCTTTACAGGGAGGGGAAATCCTCCCCAGCCCCCAGGGAAAGGGAAGTGAGACAAGGAAGGATGCACAGCAAATATAAAGTGGTGCATTTCTAGCTGTCCACTTGACCATGGGGAGGGTGGCTGTGCAGAAACACTATAGCTGTAAACAGTCCTTGGAAGGCAAGACTAGAGGGGAAATATCCCTGCCAATTCCCTCTTTTCCTTTGTTTCCATTGGTTATAGTTCACCCCAAGTGAAAACAAATAACCTGTACTTCTAGCTTGTACAGTCGCTGGCGAACTCAGCTCCCATCTCCTAGGGGGTATTTCTTCCCAAAGTCTGGAAGTGGTGTGCAGAACTGGAGACTTCATTTATAGGCTCCCGACAGGAGAATGATTTGGGTTCGTGTGCAGGTGACCATTGCAGGTGCAACTTTGTAAAATCAAGTGGTTGGGAAGCTGGCATACGATGCTGAAGCTAAGAATGTAAGAAGGTACCTAAAACGTGTTTTGTACAACAAGGCTCCCGGATTCAAGGTAGGTTTTGTCAATAGGAGGTGCTAATAGGAAATTGGAGGGTGGGAGAAAGGGATAAACAAGGTTATTTTAATTTGTAATTTTTTTCTTAGCAGAGAGTTCTCTTGTGTATTTTCTTCTTTGACTCTGTCACACTATGAGAGGTGCTATGAGAACACTCGTCTCCTTTTAGTTTGTGCTTGGACTTCCTCTGTCATCATGCAAACATCAAGAAAAGATGAGCTTATTATGGAAACTACATGTAAAATGATTACAGAGATTCTTAGCTAACTCATTTATAGTTTTGACTAGATTATTTCTCCCTTCCCCTCCTTTCTCCCTTCCTCCTTCCACTTTTCCCTTTTTTCTTCTCTTTCTCATTTTCATTCCTTCTTTTCATTATCCAGTCTTTTAAGGTATTATTTTTCCCTCCATTTATTAGTCAAAGATATTTACTTCATAGGTAGTTGTCTTTTGGGTCCATTCTCTTGGCAAAAGGAGGAAAAAAATTTCAAATAACTCACAAGAGGAATGGAGTTAACTCTTCCGAGGCACAGGATGTTTTCAGGAAAGTCTTTTCAATGAAATCCATTCAACAGAGTTTGGAGGAAGGGTAGGCATTTTGCCATTTGGAAAAAGGAAGAATGGCGTTTCATTCAGAGTGATCACAGAACAAACCCATAAATTACCATGGACTATTAGCCCTCTTGGAAGGTAGGATACTGGGCATTGTTGGAAGGAAGGGTTGTAGATACGGACAGTCAGCAGTATTTAGCTGGAATAGGTAAACAAGGGGTTAAACAAGAGAAGTAAGAACGTATAGTGTAGAGAGATCAAACAATATCCAAAGATTTCTGCTCAGGCCCAAACAATTTTTCTTTTCTTCTTTGATGCAGGTCCCAGAAACTCATCCCTCTTTCTTTTCCATTTAAAATTGTTACTACTTATGGCACCTCTTAGAATCGCAATTAACCCTCCGCACACCTCAGGGGGAATTTCTCTAACTCTACTGTTTTTACTTACTCTAAGGCAAGGACTTGGAGTTCATTTTCTTTTCATTATTTTTAAACTGATAATTGCTGCAGGTAAACTGGCAGAGGATAATGATACCACACAAATTATGTTGCATAGGTTTTTCTTTTCCCACTACATACCATGGAATATACTATGGAATATCACTGTGAAGAGAAAGAACCCTCTTGGAGACCTGACTTGCACATTTATTTTGAGGTATAAATAGCAGGCCCTCCAAATTTGTTGATGTCTTGTTAAACCTTGTGTAACCCTTAGCCTAAGGTGGCAGAGACTGTTGGCCAATCCATGAGCCATTCCGTGTCACAAGTTACTCACTGTCCCAGCACCCCTTGCAGCCAGAGTGCCCATGTGACCCACCTCGGGCCATTACACTTCAGACAAACTTGGCTAGAGGGTTTCTGAAATGGCTTACTTTGCTTCTATTCTCTTTTCTTGTCTGGAACACCTACCTAGGGCTGTGGCAGCTTTGTTCTGGCCACAGGGTTGTCAACATGCCTGGGAGCAGAAGATCAGAAAGATTTAGAGCCAGTGGCACTGATGTTGAGCCACTGGACTTTTTCTTATGTATGTCCGAATATATGTGTAAGAACCACCTACCCATGGTGGTTACAGAGTTCAATGGGCCCCTAATCACACAGAAGAGAGGACTCAGACTGAATTAAAAATACAGGCAGATTATCTGAGAAGTAGAATGGATTTATTGGAGCAGCACAATGGGGACATCAGAATAATTCTGGATTTATTACCTTGGCTACAAATTGTGTCCTTATAATTTGGCAGTATAGAAAGGGTGTGCTATGTTATAAAACAAGATGGTTTAAGATTAAAAACAAAACAAAATAAGACCAAACAAAGTAGGAAACCCTGGCGGTTTGTGGTTTAAAAACAAGCAGGGTCTTAAATCTCTCAGGCAGCCAAAGCGGCAACTTCTCAGCCTGCCCTTTTCCTGACAGCTCCTCTTTTAGGTATCCTGACCTATAATGTTAATTTTCTTCTGCTCATAGTAGGAGGAGAGCCATGATGACATCTTATAGTTTTGTCCCCCTCAAATCAAAATACTTTCATTCATCACTGACACAACAGCATTGCTTAAGCCTGGGGAATATCTCAAATGGTAGGAAACTCCAATGTACACCCTACTTAGGAAGGCTCATCAAAGGAATTCTTATAAATGAAGAAAATCTGCTCAAATATTATTTTTATTAGCAATCACTTCCAATATGTTGTAGGAGATGTATAAATTATAATGATTGTTTTCTTGAACTATTAAGGAGGAAATGCTTCTTTTCCCATATCTCATGTTTTTCTACTCTCCAGAAATGACTGAGGATAGTTACACATAAAATCTCATGAAAAAGAAAAAAAAAATACAATATAGAACTACTGGCAGAAAATATGATTATGGTAAGCATCTCTTCTCACAGAATTGTAAGTTTTGAACAGGATCTTACATGTCTAATAATCCAATGAGTTTGTGTATTTCTCTTTATAACTTCCCTGCCAAGTACTTGTCTATTACGTTTGAACACCTCCAGGGAAATGTAACTTGTTTTTTCCCAAGGTAGTCAATCATAGACTTTGCTCCTAGAATACTTTTCTTTATCATGAATCAAAATATTTCTTCCTGCATCTGATATGCCCCAGTGCCATTTATAGGACTTTTAGTGATAAAGAAGAAGTAATCCTTATGGTATCTCTAATGACTTCTGAAACTGAGTGCACCTTCTCAGACCAATAGCTCATCATCTCCTCCTCAGTCTGTGAATGAGCTACAGTGCAGAAAATGCAGGAAAGATCATCTTCTTTTAGTTGAGTTAAAGTCAGTGCATATTTGCAATTTTAAACTCTCTTGTTATTTAGGGAAATAAAACTAATGCCAGGGAATTGTGTATGCATATGCCCTACTTGGTAATGTTTGGGCCCTTATCGCCACTCTGTTAATTCTCTTTTGACATCCTTCTCAGCAATCCCAGTGAGTACTTCATGCTGGGCCTTGTTTCCTCCAACAACAGATGGCCATACCAGTGGGAGAACTAAAGAAATTATCTTGTCTTTTATGGCTTTGAAAAGCTTCAGGAAACATCCTGCATATAAAAGTCTAATTTGCAATTATTTTTGCTCTTGTAGTTATAACAGTTGCAAAAAAAAAAAAAAATCAAAGAAAATGAAAACACATGCTGTAATTTGTAGTGAGTGAGGTTAGGAAGGCCGTGAATCATAATATTCCACTTTAATGATTTATTAAATGTTAGAATTCTGCACATTAGTCATTCATTCTAGAGAAGGTAGAAAGCCATCGTATGTGTAAATATAACTATATGTGTGTGTGTGTCTGTGTGTACAGACACACCCATTAAGCAACTTGAGGCAGAGACCAAAGCATGCGCATAGCGTGTTTTTTTTTTTTTTGAGACGATGTCTCCCTCTGTTGCCCTGGCGAGAGTGCCTCACAGCAACTTCAAACTCCTGGGCTCAAGCAATCCTCCTGCCTCAGCCTCCCAAGTAGCTGGGACTACAGGCATGCGCCACCATGCCCGGCTAATTTTTAATATATATATTTAGTTATCCAATTAATTTCTTTCTATTTTTAGTAGAGATGGGGTCTTGCTCTTGCTCAGGGTGGTTTCGAACTCCTGACCTTGAGCTATCCGCCTGCCTTGGCCTCCCAGAGTGCCCGGATTACAGGCATGAGGCACCGTGCCCGGCCTGCATAGCATGTTTTGATGAAAAGATTTTCTTAAACTTGTCTTTTTCTGTGTCTTTTATTGGGCAGCATTCCACATCATGCTGCTGCCATCCTCAGTAATTATATGCTTCTGTAATTTTGTTTTGACTGAGATAATTAATATTTGTATTGTTTGAAATGCTACTGTAATAATATTTTTAATTTATATGTTAATTTATTTCATCTGATTTATCACCCCAATGTGCTCTTGCTTTAATATAATCACAAGGCCAGGCACAGTGGCTCATACCTGTAGTCCCAGCTACTTGGGAGGCTTGAGGCAGGAGGATCAGTTGAGCCCAGGGGTCTTAGGTTGCTGTGCTGTGATGATGCCACAACACTCTAGCCCAGGTGATGGAGACCCTGTCTCAAGAAAACAAACAATCAAAAAACCCCATTTATAAATGGGCAAAGGAGATGAACAGAAACTTCTCCAAAGAACACTGCAATCTTTAAATAGCTCCACCCATTGCCGGCGGAGTCACTGCAGCCAGCGTAGTGGTCAAAGCTCTTTTCTTATTCTTCTAAAAGCCCTTCTTCCATCAGTCCCTTTGGTCACTCCCCAACCACAATCCTTTCCCTTTTCTTTTTTCCCCAACCTTCATTCTTTTATTCATCTATTTATTCACGCATACGAGAGTATTCATTGAATGTCCATCATGTGCCTTAGTGCGCGGTTCTAAGTGCTGTTATCTCTGCTCTCCTATCCTTTCTTGGTTTCTTCTTCCTAAAGTCACAGCCTTTATTCTTAGTTTGCTCAGTGCATCAGGTGATCTGAAGGATAGCAGAAGGAAAAATCCTGCTGGGCAAAATGCCACGAGAACTTAAAATAAAGGCTTCCTTTTAACTATTCTGTTTAGTGACCTTGGTAAAAATGTCCCTTCTCTGATTTCAGACCACTCTTTTTTGAATTCTTCTGAGTATATTTAAGTGTTTGCTATGGCTGGGTATTGATTGACTTCAGCTATATTGGATCACCTCCCAGTCCTGCAGTCTCCAGATGGGCAGGCTCACTTGCATTGTGTTACATTGCATCCTATATCAGGAAAACTTCTCTTATAAGACATACGGTAAACACTTACATGACTGGGGAGATGTCGTGTTCATAAAGGTGGTTTTCCCAGGGAGAGGCTTATCCATCACACTCTGAATGTGCTGGCCCCTGCAACTTCCCCAAATGTGGGAAACTTTCCTCACACTTTCCTCTGGTAGAAGAAGGAGGAGAAGAAGAAGGCGGAGCAGAAGAAGGCGGAGGAGAAGGAGGAGGAGGAGGAGGAGGAGGAGGAGAAGGAGAAAGAGAAATGTGGTGACATTACCTAGTTATCCAGAGTTGATATTTCTACTTTTCTCTGTCCAGAAAATTTGAATCATCTGTTCCAATATCAAATGGTACCCTTTACACAGTAATAGCCTTGTGGAAAGGAAATAAAAATGTGTTTCACATTTTATTTTTCCAGAAAAAAATCCTAACCTAATTCAAAATAGTACAAGTTAATCTTTGCATAGATTGCAAAAAATCATTCTTTCACATAAATACCTGCTGCCACTTCATCTATTATTTTATAGATTCCATAACACATTCACTAGAAATTACGATATCACATTTACTGTTTATTTTATTTACTTATCTATTTATTTATTGTTAATTTTTATGAATATAATACTAGTACAGATTTATGGGGTACACGTGATATTTTGATACAGGCATACAATGTGTAATGATCAAATCAGAGTAATCGGAATATCCATCACCTCAAACATTTACCATTTCTTTGTGTTAGGGAAATTCCAATTCCACTCCCATAATTTTTTGTAATATATAATAAATTATAAATTATCCCTACTGGGCTACTAAACACTAGATCTTATTCCTTCTATCCAACCGTACTTTTTGTACCCAACAAGCATTTCCTCTTTATACCCCCACTGTCTTTCCCATCCTTTGGTAACCGTCATTTTACTCTTCATCTCCATTAGATCAATTTTTTTTTTTTTAGCTTTCACATGTGATAACATACAGTATTTGTCTCTATGTGCCTGGCTTATTTTATTTAACATAATGTCCTCCAGTTCCATCCATGTTGTTGCAAATGACAGGATTTCATTCTATTTTGTGGCTGAATAATTTTCCATTGTGTATATGTACCACATTTTCTTTATCCATTCACCCATTGATAGACACTTAGGTTGATCCCATGTCTTGGCTATAGTGAATGGTGCTACAATAAACATAGCAGTGCAGATATCTGTTTAATATACTGTTTTCCTTTCTTTTGGACATACATCCAGGAGTAAGATTGCCAGTATTGCTGATTTTGTTTATTTATTTATTTTGTTGTTTACTGAATTTATTTTTTTTTAATTTCAGAATATTATGGAGGTATAAACATTTTGTTTACATAAATTGCTTTTGAACCCTTTGAGTCAAAGTTATAAGTGTGCCCATCCCCCAGACAGTGTGCACTGTATGCATTAGGTGTGAATTTACCCATCTTGTCTTCCCCCTTCCACCTGCTTGATTTATGATGAATGTTATTAATATGTCCATATGTGCACATAAGTGTTGACTGATTAGTTCCAATTTAATGGTGAGTACATGTGGTGCTTGTATTTCTATTCTTGTGATACTTCACTTAGAAGAATGGTCTCCAGTTTCATCCAGGTTAGTGCAAGGGGTATTAGTTCACCACTTTCTTGTGGTTGAGTAAAAAATATGGTATGTGTATACCACATTTTATTAATCTACTCATGTATTGATGGGCACTTGGGTTGTTTCCACATCTTTGCAATTGTGAATTGTGTTGCTATAAACATTCGAGTGAAGGTGACTTTTTTTTTCCTTTGGGAAAATACACAGTAGTGGGATTGCTGAATAAAATGGTAGTTCTACTTTTAATTCTTTAAGGTATCTCTATACTACTGCAAACTAGTCCAACCTCTAGTGTATGAATGTTCCTATCTCTCTGCATCCACACCAACATTTGTTGTTCTGGGACTTTTTGATAAAAGCCATTATGACTGGAGTTAAGTGATATCTCATTGTGGTCTTTATTTACATTTCCCTGATGGTTAGAAATGTTGAACATTTTCTCATATGTTTCTTGGCTATTAGTCTATCTTTGAAAAGTTTCTGTTCATGTCTTTCGCCCACTTTTTAATGGGGTTGTTTGATTTTTTTTCTTGCTGATTTATTTGAGCTCTTTACAGATTCTAGCTATCAGCCCTTTATCAGATGGATAGCATGGACATATTTTCTCCCATTCTGTAGGTTGTCTGTTCACTCTATTGATTGTTTCCTTGGCTGTGCAGAAGCTTTTTAATTTGATCAGTTCCCTGGATATCCAATGTTGATTTCAAAAATGTCAAAAATACAGATCCTATACGAGTAGGGTTAAAATATTGTATTAACAAAAATAAATCTTCTAAATAAAGGATCAGGTGAACTGAGTAATGCTCTAGGACTGCAAATACATGTTTACATATTTGATTTTATGAATACAATGTAGAGGTCCTTCCTTCCTTCCTTCCTTCCTTCCTTCCTTCCTTCCTTCCTTCCTTCCTCCCTCTCTCTCTCTTTCTTTCTTTCTTAGATGGGGTCTCACTGTATTGCCCAGGCTGGTCTCAAATTCATGGCCTTAAGTGATCTCCTCCCTCAGCCTCCAAAGTAGCTGGAATTATAGGCACAAGCCACCATATCTGGCTAAGAGTACATTTCCACATTTCTATACACACAAAACAGAAATGTTTGTATGAAAGAATAAAAGTATATATATTTTAAGAGGGTAAATTAATCATACATCTGACTTTACTACTCTATTGAACTTGAACAAATCCCTTAGGTTCAATTTTTGAGAAATATAAATTATGGTACTGTTTTCTGATTATTATTGAAAGGTGTTTGTTGGAAATTAGTAGAGATGGTATTTCATGTGTTAAAAAATTTATAGAGGTTCAAAAATTAAGATGGCAAATGACAAAGATCAAACCAGGTATTTGTTATGCTGTAATATTTAATACGAAATTATCTTGGCATGCTGACAAATCCTAACATACTTTGCTGAACATCTGAATATTAAAATGCAGAGCTCTTTGAAGTCTGCCAAACCAACTTTTTATATGTGTTCCTACAAATAGAAATAATATCAAGGCCATGACACTTGGCCATATAAAGTATGGCTGAGAAAGTCATCCTCTGGTAGAAAGAATTTACAGAGGCTGCTGCACAAATATTGATTGCTCACAATAGAGCCCATAAAGATGGGTAGAGCCAACTGCCCTATGCTAGAGGAAGCAGGGACTACTAACCTTAAATGGGATTCCTTATCAGCCCTTCTTCATCCAGGTTAATTCTTTTACCCACTCTCACTAGCTTTGAACTGTCCATGACATGCGATTGACTGATTTATTGAGCAACATTTATTTATGAATTTTTTTTTTAGCAACCAATTTGTATGAACTTCCTGTTTCGTACAGAAAATGGCATCGACTGCATTTTTCCTCAACATTTTCTCAAAGCACTCACAAGTTTCTCCTGGATATTCCTGCCTGCCAGCCTTGACCTCTGGTCAGTGTTTCTTCTTTCAATCACGGTCTTGTCTGCTTTGATTCTGCACCATGATTCTGACTCCCCAGTGTCCACACACTTCCCACTGAGAAGCTTTTGCTCTGTCCTTTAGATTATTTATTCTCAGATCTATTCCTTCCTATCTCAAATGATTTTATATTCCTCTGATGACTTTGGTACCTGGGTGCCCTGAAATGTCTGGTAATATTCCCAACGATATTCAGTCTTGGGAGCCCTCCATCAAAGCTAACAGGAATGGTCCAGCAGGGTGATTGGATCAGACTTTTTACTTTCTTCTGACTGTCTGTGTTTAAAATTAAAAACAACACTGGGAACAGAAAATGGATAAAGGAATGAGTAACAGGCAAGTAGGTAGAAATTCTAGAAAGTGCTTCATTTTTTCATGTGTAGCAAAGGCTTATTTTTCCCTGTCCCAACTCTCCTTTCATAGGCAACGATTTAAAGTTAAGCTCCCAAATTATTGTTTTTATATTCTTCATTAAGTTTTTCCATTTTAATATCACTCTTTAATTTATTTGTTTGCTCGACCAGGTAATTCCAAGTCTCGACCTCTTGGGCTGTTTGTGGGCAGGCAGCTTGCTCCAGGAACCCCCTCTGTAGTAACAAGAGTGACTCTCCCTCCGCTCGGTTCAGTCAGTTACCATCCCCCTGCTCCTGAGCCTCAACTGTTGTTGAAATCACTAGTCCATTAAAGCATCCTCTTTTATTCTTTGTCTTTATTAGTGTGTGCAATTTTTCTTCTCCTTTTAGTAGAAAAGGAAGAGGAGCAGGAGGAAAATACACATAATTAATTCATCTCATTTAGCCAGAAACCTCCAATTCCTAACTTTTTGAGAAGTATTGACACCTAGCTGCCTAAACAAAACTTCCTCTTTTTCTATTTTTTTAGAAACAATACACAAATGCTAAAAAAACCCTCATTTTTGCAACACTAAAAAATACAAGAATTCCAAAGAGAAATTCATCAAGTCATGAAAGCTGTTTTTGTTTATTTCATACTATAGCAAATAGTTAAATTACAAATACATTTATAATGATGAAAATCAAGCAAATTTAATGTTATTTTGAAATGCATGCTCATATACTTTTCTGTTTATAATTAATTTAAAATACGGAACATTTTTTCAATAGACCAAAGTTTTCTTTATATATTATGAATACTACCATTTGCATTAAAACTAATTTTATAAAAATATTTAATAATAAACTGGTCCAAAACATTTTGCTTCAAATAACTTTATCATATAATAATACTATGCAAAAAAATTTTTAAAAACTTTTAAAGATTTTTTAAAGGGTCATAATAAATTTTGCTGTGAAAAGGATTGATGACTCAATAAATTTTATAAAGTGCTGAGTGGGATGCCCTGTAGTCCTTTTTTTTTTTTATTTCAAAATTCACATTTATTTAGGTATGACTTACATTAGATGTTCAATTTTATGAGATCTAATGCATATATGTAATTGTATAATCACCACTATAATTGAAATATAGGAAATTTCCATTACCTTCTCACCAAAGTTTCTCTGTTCTGTTTTGCATTGCCAACTGAAGACTGACGGAAGTTCGTATGTTTGGAAAGAAGAGCTTCTCACAAAGGGTTGCACCTGCACACCGGCCATCATGCTGGCTAGGAAGATAGATAGCCTCAGGCCAGAAGCCCAAGTACTTTAGGGGAGGGGCAAATAGGGAATAGGAATTTATGCTGAGCAGGGTGTGGTCAAATATACATATTTAACAAGCTATGGGAGGAGTCATGAATATTTATAAAGGAGAAATATGCAATTTAGCTTCATTCTACTTCATAGGACCCGTGTTAAAAAAAAAATCAGCCCTTTCTAGTATTGGCAAAACCCTAATAGTTCTTTTCTTTTAAAATTATATTTTAACATTCACTTTATATATATATATATGAGCTCTCTAAGTTGGCCAGGCTGATCTCGAACTCCTGGCCTCCCGTCTCAAACTCCCACGTAGCAGAGACTACAGTTGCAACCCCGTGCCTGGCTAACATTTACATATTTCTTAAAGTGCATTTTGAATGTGAGATATTTTAAAATTCTTCAATTTAATAAGTATTTATTGAACAGTAATTACATGCCAGGAACTCTTCTAGGCACTGGGCTATAAACAGTAAAGAGAGCAGATAAGATCTTTCATGAAGCTTAAGTTTTGGGGATGACAGTAAACAAACAAACACACAAATCAATAGGATAATTGTAATAAGAACACATGAAGGAAATAAAGAGATGTCATAGACAATATCTGGCTCATGGAGTGGGGAGGCATTATTTTCTGGATAGATGACATGTTTTCATTCATTCAGGATTTATTGGGAGAGGGTATTGGGTACAGTTGATTATACTAGGTCAGAACCAACACAGATTATTCTCCTAATATGTTCAGGAATGGAATGGGCAGCCAACTTGCACCCATATCGTAGACCCACCTTGTGAAAGCCCATTTAATAAGAAAGAAAGACAAAGGGGATGTGCTGAGAGAAGCATTGCCAGGGAAAAGAGTTCGTGCTGGGTGACCAGGTTCCAGCTGCCTTCAGTTGCTCAAATTCAGGCCTTCTCAGGCATTGCTGCCATGTTCCAACTCTGAATCCATATCAGAAAATAACAACTTTTAAAAAAATAAATCTACTCTCACTTATTTCTACTATAAAAGTGATTGTAGGGAAGAGAGTATTAATGACAATGCACAGTTTATCCAAATAGCCAATGTTGAGGAAACCATTCATTTTCATATCAGCATACAAATCATAAGCTCGTGACCCATAATCCCCTCACCACTTAAGCCTAAAGAAATATTTATATTTCTTATAAAATGACTCTACTACATGAGTTAAACATTGTATTATCGCATTTGATTTGTATCCCCATAAATAAGCTCAATTCATCTTTAAGCTTGACACATCAAGTAGTCTAGATTCTGATATTACAACAATTCCTAAACTAAACTTCAGTTAGTCCATCTTTAAAGGGCTTCGTATATGCCCAGGGAAAATTCTATCTCAGTATATAGTAGTACAATCTTAAATTTTTTTGTTTGCCTTCTGTAAAGTTATTTTTGTGATAAAACATACGTAACACAAAATTTACCACTGTAGCCATCTTTAAGTCTACAGTTCAGTGGCATTAAGTACTTTCACATTATTAATCTGCTAAAATTTACACACACACACACCCCACATGCACACAGATTGGAATTACTATTACTACTTTCATTGAATATTTAGAAAATGAAGTAACAGTGTTCCTCATAAGCACAATTTTTATTGATTCATTCATCAAACATTTGCCTAATTTGTGTCTGTCACTGTGCTAGAAACTAGAGATATGAAGACGAATAGCACATTGCTACAAAGAGTTTGCAATCACCTGTGGAGCTTGACACTTGAACAAATACTTGCACTGAAGTTTAATACGTGACAGTTTAGGTAAGTAAAATAAGCAAAGTCTTCACATTTGAGGAGATGCAGAATATAATTTTTGAGGGAAGCATAGGAGTTTATCAAGTGGAAAAGGCTGGGGGAGATTTCCAAGCTAAGTTATCAGCACAGCAAAGGTGTAACAGTTGGAAATAGCAAAGTATATTTGCAGAAAGGCAAGCAGGTTGGCTTGGTGGGGATCACAGTTATGTTTCCCAAACTTAGTTATCTGCATTTTAGGTTTCTGATTTTTTGCCATATTCATGACACAAGTATAATCAAACGTCTTTTTTCACATTTGCACAGCATATATATTAATTCCTTAATATTATTATTAATTCACTGAATTCACTTCTTAACTGAAATAAATATATTTTAAGAGGTGGTTCTATTTCACTGCCTTAAATAAATAAAACACTATCACTTTGTGAAAATAGAAGGTAATACCACAAAAACAAAAACAAATTATTAAAGTCTAGCTATATACCATTGAGTGCTAAAAGACTCTTAAACAGATTTTAGATTAAAGATTAGTGTTAAGAACTCTTAAAAATTTACAAAATGGATACTTTCTCTTGGATTAATCAGAAAATAAGGGAGTGAAAAGAGAAATGTTTTCTCACTACGTGATTCCATGCTATTTAAGACCACACGTATCTCCCGAAATGATTTCAAGTACTATCAGTGGGACACACTGCACACTTTAGAAAACCTAGATTACAGTATTTTGACAGTAGAGATAGTCTTGGGTTTCAGGGTCTGAAATACTGGTTCTTGGCACTCTCAAGAGTGGCATTCTTCTGCATTCTTCTGGCAGAAGAATGACCAGATGTACCAAAGAAAGGTAAGCACAAAAATGAGGTTTATTGAGGAAAGAAAGACAGGATTACAGAGCAAGAGCAAGACACAGGTTTACAGAGTGAGATACATACGCCACAGATGACAACTGGATCCACTGTTGCAGCAAAGGGAGAGCCAAGGAAGGGCCTGGTTATGGTCTGCGTCTTGTTTTATAGTGCCCAGATTGGGATCTCCCTCATGGTTCAGAGGTCACCATGGAACCACTTTGATTGGGAGTTGCATGACTTGAGTCTTTACTATGCATGTGGGTTGTTCCAGGTCACTTTGTGGACTCTATCATACCTATGCTGCTTAGCCCATGCACTAGAGTCCTCTGCATTCCTTTGCAGTCGGGGTACTAAGTTCTGATTGGCAGATTCGTAGGGTGTCCCTCCTACCCCAGGTATGGCGGTTGCTCAGGACAGAATTAAAGTGGGGGCAGGAACACTTGTCCTTCTTCCCAGGTGGGGCAATTGTACCAAGGCAAGGCACCCACTTTTGTCCCTAAGAGACCTGGAATCCCTCATTATCTACTTAACAATAGCAAGTGGAGAGGAAACAAGATTTAAAATATTTAAGGCCTATGAAGCCCAGCCCACACAAATGCTAATGTGCATTATAGGTATACCATATTATTGCACCGATGAGTTAGGAAATAAATCAGGTTGAATCAGGAGACAGAATTATTAAGGCAGAGAGAAAAAGAAGAAAGCCATTTGTGCAAGGGAAATATCTTTGGCAAATGTACATTGTAGATGCTCAAATGTGCTTATTTCCTGGTTCACAGACAGGAGTTAGGAAGAGCACAAACTGCTGGACAGTGAAGAGGAAGTATCTGAAAGAAGTAAGAAATCCTTCAAAAAGAGAAGATGTGACTCATTGGATAGACTGAATTCAGACTTGTTTCCCTGTAAAATCTATTCCTTCTCTTTCCTCTTTCAGGGAATGGTACTGCTTCCTGGATATGAATTTCTATGGTTGTACAACCAGAAATGATTATGAGTTTCTGCAAAAGTGGATTTGTTGCTACCTTCCAGGCAGCTGTATGGATCTCGCTACTGATTATGTTTCCCTTATTGAATAACCTACTAAACACTTTTGTGCTAACTTGATTTGTGACCCACCTTTAGCAAGTTTATAGGCCTTCATTAAATACATTTATATACACATGTCACTTCTGGTTCTATCTTATTTTGTTATAATATCATAATTTTCCATTTGCCTCATTTTCTTCTCTTTTTGTTGCATTTGGTTTCTTTTGTTTTCTTTCCTTTGTCTTTCATTCTTTTTGAAATTTTTGCTGTTGATATTTAATCTTCTTAATTATAATTCTTTCTAAGCCACCTTACATCATTTTTGAAAAATTGTGTTGATATATAAGATAAATAAAGACTTCAAATCCTACTTAATTGCCCCAATCAAAATCTATAGTCACATTTGATAGAAACTTTTTTATTCCCATATCTAATCAAACAATAAGTGTTACCTAGTCTATTCTCTCAATGGCTTTCCAATCTATCCCTTTTACATCAATCCACAGTTGCTACATTCATTATGCATTCAGGTTTCTTAAACAAGTTGCTAAGAGAGCTTTCTAACTGGTCAGATGGCGTCTGCTTATTTCTGTGAGCTTCTCTTCATAGAGCTTCCAAAGTGAATTCTTTAAAAATAAAACAAACAAAACAGCAATTCATTAATACACTCCCCTGCACAATGTCATTTAATGGCTCCCCAGCTTTCAGAATCAAGTCCAAACTCTACAACATGGCATACAGGAGACCTAATAATTTGCCTTCCACCTTCTGCTGACTGCTCCTTCAATCTTCTCGACCATTGTTCTCCACGGTCTACAACCATATACCACAGATTATTGGCATATAGTCTAGGGGCTGCGTGATCAACAACGTGAATGATTGCAAGTTCTGATCAAATGAACATCATGACTTTTTCACTCTTAGAATGCTTTTCTTCTATTTTTGTAAAAGTAGAATAAGAAATCTTAATTTCTGACATCTGTAGTCCCTATCTTCTTGATAGAATCTGTACAAAATGGAAAAAAAATGGTGGTCCTGTCTACCTCCATCTGGGGAGCTCTACCCACCTGATTTCAAGAGATATACAGTATGTTTATTATGTAGAATAAAGCTCAAAACTGTTTAGATAAAAGTTGTAACAACTTAATTATTAACATTCAATTGCTTCTTTGCTTTCTGGCACAGAAGGCCAACTTTAAATTTCCTTGATACAATATATGGATTCTTAAACACAGCATTATCAATGGCAAAAAGAACAGTAATTACTTGGAAACAAGAAACTGCTCCTTCAACAAAAGAGCGGATGTTGGATTTAAGCAATGGACTCCATTTGAGAAAAGTGTACCCATTAAAAAATCAATACTTCTAGCTCTAGGGGGTCACAGCAAATGTTTTTAGATCCTGCCAAAAAAAAATTAAAGGACCTGAGAGCATTTCACCTGGCAAACATTTTAGGCTTAAGGTTTGTCAGACTTTCAAGTTTAAGAAGATGCAAAAACCTCTAAATATTGATTGACAAAGGATTTACAGACTCAAAATATCATAAAAATGGTAACTATAGAAACAAGCTGCACAATCGTATCTGTGGTAGATTTGCCTAAGTCAGAAAGGAGGATGCATATTGTTTACTAATGTATTTTTTCTTTGTATACTAGACACTAAGTAAGAAAATAAATAATGATCAGCTTCCCTAATCACACAAGTTGAATAAGTTCTTAACACTGAACCAATTATCACTGATTTTTCTTTTTGGGATATTTTGAAGGGTTTGAAAAATTTTTAAGGAGTGATATAAACTCCTAGAGGTTTAGCTATTGTCCCACTGGCATATTTGATAATTCAGGTAAAAATCAATGACAGTTCATCATTCCCCACAAGACTTCAATGTTTCTATTTGAAACCTACAGAAAGCTGAACCAACTACAAATATTGCAAATTTTATTTTGAATCCCCAGCTGGGAAAATTCTGTGGTAAGCTAAAAAATGAAAATTCCAAATCTTCTAAGGTTAAATCAAAATATTCTGACTTTAGAACCAGAGAATCAATGAAAATACCATATTTGGAATCAGTTGAAAGTGTTCACTTTTTTTTCCCTCAGCCCACCATATATCAACAGATCTATCCCTCACAACAAAATAGAAAGGAATCTTCCACATTCTGCCACTATTTTATAGGTTATAGGAAATAAAAATCAAAGAGAATACAATGCAAACTCTGTGTGGAGAGTTGAATCACCCCGGCAAGGTAGGGTAAGGAAATTACATGGAGTTTTCCCTAGAGTATAGGGATTATTTTATTCTGATTGGACAACTACCCAATTTATTTGTTCATGAAATATGGAAAAGATTACTAGCAACTCGAATGATATCTTTCACTTGTAGATTAAAAAAATGAAAGCTGTAAGTAATTCTCATGTTTTTATTACAGGAAGCAATTAGACTGGCTAAGGGAACAAAGAAAAGCATTGGTAGGTGTGGCTGCTTCAGTTGCACACAAAGAGCTTTGTTCAACCTGTGTACTTAATTTCTACTGCTAAATTAACCTAAGGGATTCAGTGCTTTCAATACTGTTTGTTTTCTCTGTCTTCTTTTTCTTTCATATCCTTTTCTGAACGCTTGTAGACATTTAACAAAATTTATATGCTTTCAAACGTTGCTTTCTTTTTGCAGGGGAATTTTTCTTAGAAACTAGTAACTATTAGTTGAAATACTAACATCAATCTGATTCCTGATTTGGGTCAATTTTTTAAGTCACCTTCATATTTTTCCTTGACTTTGTTTATCTTTCCTTGAGCTTCTTTCTCTAAATCACTCTTCCTTGGATTGCTTTCCAATAAAGAGCTCTGTATCATTCTGTTGATATAAAGGGCTGTATCTTGAAGGCAGCAAAATGGCAGTTAGATATTGATTTGTTGATACACTGTAACTTTACTGTCTCATATCCCACTAATCTCAGGCTTCTGGGCCATGATGGATTCCAAATTTGTTGATGGTATTGTTTTGAACTATTCAAAAAGCAGCATCCACAAGAGGCAAACAATCATACAGGGTGAATGCACAGATGAGACCTCAGAAATCATCTACTCCAGTCCTTTAGTTTTATAGGTGAAGAAATGAACCAAGAGCCATTGAATTATGTACCTAAGAATGCACATCTACTAAGTAGCAATGACAGCACTTGACACTGGGTTTTATAAATTCTTTTCCAGAGAGGATTACCGCAGATGACTTTCCCTAACCTAAATATGGGCCTGTGTTTATAATCTATTATACTTCCTTTATAAGGTTAATTATTCATTAGCTTTTAATTAAGTAGTTTTTCCTTTATTCAAATAAAAACCAATATAGGACAGTATAGATGGAATTAAATATTTGTATTTCCATATGCATCTGGAAACCCAGTGACTTGCACTGGAGTCTAAGAACAATCTCAAATCTATTTAAAAAGCTTTATATTTTGCTGAATTTTTAATATAATTTTTCTCATATAAATCTTATAACTATCCTATGAATCAAGTACACATAGTACCTCTATTTTATATATGAACAAACTAGGTTTTAGAAAAGTTAATTAACTTGCCCAAGATCATACAGCTATTAAATTGTATGCCACTTAGAGAAGGCAGAAGTTAGGTTCTTCTGCATAATTGTCTGAATCTTTTTATGGCCCTTAGTTTTTGGCCCATTGTTAAGGGAGAATTATTCAACAAAGTCAAGGAAATTTTATCTTTTTCACTAAGCTGCATTCAAGTGCTGTGGCATTGGCTTACATATCTCAAGGACTCGGTATAGCTGGGCAGTATAAGTTGTGTCAATAAGAGCCATTCACATATTAATAGAACACATTGCAAATGATGCCTGCTAGAGTTGTGAATTGCAGAAACCTTGTGTGGAGGCAGAGAAGCAAAAACTGCTGTGTGACACCATTACTACATTTATTACAGGGAAGTTACTGAGTAGCTCATTCTCATGTGATAAAGTATCTTCTTTTTTGAAAAAAAAATTGAGAAAAATAGTTTTCTGAACACTATGAAAAACTTTTTTCCCCCCTAAGGAATAAGTTCACATTTTCTTCATGGAAAATTTAGATTAGTGTTCACCATTTGTGTTTTGACTGCCATGAAGTTCAATTTAGGGAATTTGGCAGCCCCACAACTTGAACATCAGTAGACTAAACTTTCCCGTAGTCTTATTTTTAAATTCTATCTTTATATTTCCTGCCCTCTGTTATGTTTTATTTTATATACCATCCCACTGACCTGAACATGAATATTTGGTACATCCATCGTAGAAGACTAGAAGTATAAAGCCAAGATTTGTCCGCAAATGTAATATATAAAAGAGGCTATAATTTTCAGAAATTGTGCCATGTAAATCAAACCATTTGTTTGGGACTTAGGAAGATTTCTTTCAGTGTTTGTAAGAGAACTTTAAGAAAACCTTAAGTAGTGGAGAAATAGTGAATAAAATTAGAAACATTGGTCCCTTTTATTCTTCCCAATCCCATAATCTCACCAGTTCTACTTTGAATACAATTCAGATAGCCTCCAAGGGGCTATGTCAAAGATTAAGTAAAACGGCAGTGAATAGTTTTTTCATAGACCATATTTATCATCCGAGGAAGGTTGAAACAGCACAGAATAATGGCTAAATATAAATTAATATCTTATATCTAGACTTAGAATAACAATATAAGTGAACTCTCCAACATGTTTTTCCAGTTGGAATACTAGATTTTATTTGTTAACAAAAATAGTGAAGAACTTTCCATTTAAATCTAACTATGCTTGAAGAAATGACTTGTAGTTCCATCATTTTATTACCTGTGGATTCCAAAAAGGCTCTAAAGGTATTTAAATTTTGAAGCTAATTATTTATGTCATAAAAGAAAATATAAAACAAAAAAGATATAAATGATCTAAATAGCATGGTAATGTAATTAGCTTGAAATACAGGCATATAAATATGTCCACAAAAAAACACATTCTTTTCAAATATATACAGAAAACACTTTGATAAAAATTAGCATATATCAGGTTACAAAGTAAGTTGTAATAATATCCAAAGAAACTTTGAGATAAAATGCAAAGAAACACTGGCCTGTGGGACAGTTGCCCACTGTTTATTTTCAGAAATAAAGCTTTATCAAAGCACAGCCCTGATTACTAATTTACATATTATTTATGGCTGCTGTTGCACTACAATGCCAGAGTTGAGTAGCTGGACAGAGACCATATGGCCCACAAACCTTAAAATATTTACTGTCTGGCCTTTTACAGAAAAAAGTTTACAGAACACAAAAGTCCATTTGAAAGTTACAATTATAAAATCCTAGCTCAGACAAAAAAAATATAATGAAAATGAATTAAAAAAGAAATTATGATGGAGATGGAAAAATATTTAAAGCTGAACGATGATGAAATCATTATATATCAATGATGATATATTGAGATGCAGCTAAGTAAGCATCACTCAAAAGAAACAGTAGTAAATGCATTCATCACAAATAGAAAGAAAGAAGAAAAAGAAAAAAGAAAGGAACTTGTTAAGCAGAATTATATATATATCCAGTTAAAATAGGCAACATAAAGATCTTTTTATGTAATAAAGAGATAATAGAGTTCATTACTTGCATTCACACACTTCAAGAAATGTTAAAGGGGGCCAGGTGTGGTGATTCATGCCTATAATCCCAGCACTTTGGAAAGCCAAGGTGGGAAGATCACTAGAGGACTGGAGTTCGAGACTAACCTGGGAAAAATAGCAAGACCCCATCTCAACAAAAATATACAAAACTTGGCTGGGACGGTGGTGCATGCCTCTAGTCCTAGCTACTTGGGAAGCTGAGACAGGATGATTGCTTGAGCCCCAGAGTTTAAGGGCTCAGTGAGCTATGATGATGCCACTCCACTCCAGCCCAGGAATAATAAAAAAATTAAAGGTATATGATGAGTGACTTTTCCACTAAATTCCACAAAAATGAAATGGACATTTTTAAAAGACAAAATCTATGAAACTCACTCAAGGTGAAATAGACAAGTTAATAGTTACATATGTATAAAAGAAATTGAATTTGTAGTTTAAAAGAGTTTGTACATTTATGAAGTTAAACATACACTAAGCATATGGCTCAGCAATCCTCAAAATATATATTAACCCAAGAACAAATGAAAACACATGATCTGAAACACATGATCTGAAACACATGAAAAAGAAACTATATTTAAAAGTCTATGTACTTTATTATTTCATTTATATGACAACTTTGAAAAGGGAAATCTGTATGGATAGAAAACAGCTCAGTCATTGTGAAGGGCTGGAAAGAAAACAGATTAACAACAAACGGCCACTAATGAACTTCTGGGAGCAACGTAAATGTTCTATTTCTTGTTTATGATGGTAGAAGTAACATGACTGTATTTGTTAATATTCATTAAATTGTACACCTAACACAGGTGAGCTTTATTGTGTGTAAATTAAAGCTCAGTAAATCTTACTATGAAAAAAGGAACTCCAGTCTCTAAAATGAGATATAAGACAAATGTATCAATCTATTTCATTAAATTAACATTATCATCACATTAAATTCAGAAAGAGCATTTAATAAAACACAAAACACTTTTATTTTATAGAAAGACAGATAACATAAATATTGATATTTATTTATGTCTTAGTTTGGTTCCCTCTGAAGGATGCTGGCACAAAGATTCAAGTACAATTCTTTTGTTCAGTAGATGATCTCTGTAAACACTGGCAGAGGTACAGGGAAGTGGGACAGAGAGGAAAGCAAGCCAATAAATCGTGTATTATCAAAAATTTCCTACTGTAGGTAATTTGAACTTTATTTCACCAAGAAACTTTAGGAGGCATTGTAGAACACATATCTCAATGTCAGCCCCCTTAAAGAGCAAGAGGTCTGGATATTTATCTACCAACTCCTATCAGTCATGGTAGAAGGCTGCTTCCAGGTCTTATCAATGTCCATACTTCTGACATGACATCTCACTGGAAAGAAGGAGAGTCCTAAGACCAAGGGATGCGTATATTGGGAGCTGGAAGTGTCGCTAGTGTGAGCAGAAATTATAAGAGCCGAGGACACAGACAGGACACTGATGATATCTGCTACACTTAACAAACTAAGAGAAGAGAGCATTTCCACAACTCGAAAATCATGGAGCCAACATCATTTCTACTGGTGAAATTTTAGAAGCAGTTCCCCTAAAGTCAGAAATAAGATAAAAATATCTACTATCACTGATGCAAGTCAAAATTATATTAGCAGCCCCAGCTGAGGCAATAAAAACTAGACAAAGAGATAAGTGGCATACAGATTGGAAAGGGAAAGAAAGATCATTATTATTTGTAGATTACATATATTTCTACGTAGGAAATACTAGTGAAGCCACAGACAAACTGTAGAATAATATTAAGAGAGTTCAGCAAGATTTCTGGACATTAGGTCAACATGTGAGATCATATCTTTCCCATTCACCAGCAATAAGCAAATAGAAAAAGTATTAGAAACAAAGATCATGTGCTCAGTAGCAATAAAAAGTATAAACTAACTAGGAAAAAAGTAACAAAAATGTTATGAAGAAAGTTATAAAACTTTACTAAAGAATAAAAGGGAGGATCTGAACAACTTGGGAGAAACATTTTTGATGAATGATAAGATTCAACACTACAAAGATGTCAACTCACCCAAATTAAGTGATAAATTCAGTGCCACTCTAATAAAAATTCAAAGAATAATTTTGTATTAACTTGAAAAAATCATGATAAAATTCACACAAATTAGGAAGCTTTTGAAAAGGATGTGGAAGAGGAACTTAACAAATATTAAGATGTGTTGTAAAATTAGAATCATTAAAACAGTGCCTTCTTGGCGTAGGATTAGGTAGATATATCAGTGGAAGAGCAGAGAGAACCCAGAAACAGGCACAACAATTTTGTAAATTTGGTGTAAGACAGATAGAATATTTCGATGTAATTAAGAAAACACTATTTTCCATTAAAAACATGGACCCAATTGGCGTTTTTCTATGGAAAAACGGACGAAACCATAGCATTACCATGCACTATATACCAAGTAATTTTACATTGGATTAAAAATCTAAATATAATAAAAAAACCTTTAAAACAACTGGGAAAATGAGATCAATTTTAAGAATTTGACACAGAAAGACTTTCTTAACCAAGATGGCAAAAACTAAATTTTAAAGAAAAATTGGTTAAATTTGACATAAACATCATTACCTTTTTGGTAGAACAAAGGTATGATAATATTTTATAAGAAACAGAATAAAGGAGGATATCCTAACTTATTTAACAACAAACAAGTAAGCCAGATATATATCACATAAATAGATAGATGGACAGAGATAATTTCTTTAAAATTCCCACTAGAATTTAGTTAACCACTTTCTCTGTCTTTTCTAGATCAAGTAGACTTAATACACATATAGTACCATCCAAAACAAAATCACTTCTCAAATTGTGGACGCAGGCCCAAGAAACATAATGCAGATGTTCAGTACTACATTGTGTATGTTAACTTTCACATTCAACAAATAGGGCTTGCTCTTCATGAGTGAAATTCCGGGTATGCCCCAAGACTTCTCTGGGAACTCAGATAACAAAACGATCTCTGGCTCTTGAGCAGTCACTTAACAATATTGTTTCATTTTTTAAAAAATTGTGCAGTTCAATGTTCTCAAGCAACTTCAAGGTGCAGTTACAGGGACCTGATTTCATCCCACTTAAAACAAACAAACAAACGAACGAACAAACAGACAGTATTTACAAAACAAGAGTTTTCACCATACAGAAAAGGCTAGTAATCCCTGAGAAATGGGAAACAAAAGAGGTGAGACCCTCAGTTGCTACAGCATGAAGTGGGCACTGAAGCACAGCCCAGTTGATTCCTGGAGCTGAGGAGACAGAGCTGAGAGCCTGGAAAGACTAGAGCAGCAGAAGCTTATGGGCCAGAGGGACAGAAAGGACGGAAAGAACAGGAGATCTCCAGAAGGTCCCCACAGAGAGAATGCTGTAGAGTACAGATCACCATGTGTGTGAGGAAATCACTCAAGGCAGAGGAAAGAATTATCCGTAAGGGATAAAGGAAACAGGTTCTCACGCATGACTGGGAATGCTGCCCATTGCCACCAGCCAGAATGAAAAACAGAATTTATAAGGCACTGGTTAAGAGTAATCAGGAAGGTCTTGCCTCAGTAGTGAGGAAAAATTACCACTACACTAAACACTACTTTGAGTCTATTCAGGAAGTCTTAAAGGAAAAGCTGCAGTCCCCAACCCCTGGGCTGTGAAGCAGTACCTGTCTGTGGCCTGTTAGGAACCGGCTGCAAGCAGGAGGTGAGTGAGTGGCGCTTCCTCTGCATTTACAGCCGCTCCCCATTGCTTGCATGACTGCCTGAGCTCTGCCTCTTGTCAGATCAGCGGTGGCATTAGATTCTGCATACAGTGAGTTGTATAATTATTTCATTACAATGTAATAATAATAGAAATAAAGTGCACAATAAATGTAATGCCCTTGAATCATTCTCAAACCATCCCTCTCACCCTGGTTCATGAAAAAATTGTCTTCCATGAAACTGGTCCCTGGGGCCAAAAAGGTTGTGGACCGCTGCTTTAAAGGGTCAAACTGTTTCCAAGTAATCTGAAACAGCTGAAGAATAATTAGAGGAATACAAAATATCCAACAAGTATCAGGATAAAAACAACAATCTCTACATCCAATCAAAGACTACCTAGCATGCAAAGAAACAGGAAAACTTTACCCATAATGAGAATAATCAATCAACTGAAACCAACCCAGAACCTACTAAGATGGTAGAATTAGCAAAGACGGTAAAACCATTCTTACAATTACATTTCATATATTCGAAAAGTTAAGTTGATACATGGAAGATTTAATAAATATGCAGATTGAAATTCTGGATGGGAACTACAGTGTCTGAGATAAAAAATACAGTAGTCCCCCTTATCAGCAGGGATACATTCTAAGACCCATAGTGGATGCCTAAAATGGCAGATAGTACTAAACCCTATATATACTATGATTTTTCCTATACACACTTACCTATGATAAAGTTTAATTAATAAATCAGGCACAGCAAGAGATTAACAACAATGTAGTAAAATAGAATCATTATAACACTATACTATAATAAGTTATCATACACTGTGGCCATAACTTTTGTAGTTTGAGGTGCAACAGCAAAATTAGCACAAATTTCTTTTTTCTTAGTCACAATTTCATGGATAAAAGATTAATTCTTATCATAGACCTTAACAACCTTACTCAGCATACATTTTTTCCCTTATTAAGTTGAGAATTTTCATCTTTTTACTTAAAGGAAGCACTTTACAGATTCTGTTTAGCACATCTGAGTTGCTAGCATCACTACTTATGCACTTTGGGGACATTATTAAAATAAGGGTTGAACATAAGCACTGTGACACCATGACAGTTGATCTAATAACCAAGATGGCTACAAAGTGACTATTGAGCAGGTAACACATGGAGTGTGGACATATGGGCAAAGGGATGATTCACATTCCAGGCAGGATGGAGCAAGATTGCGTGAGATTTCATCATGCTACTCAGAACAGTGAACAATTTAAAACTTATGAAGTATTTACTTATGGAATTTTTTATTTAATATTTTTGGACTATAATTGACTGCATGCAACTTAAACTACTGAAAGCAAAACTGTGGATAAAGAGAAGCTACTACTGTACACCAGATAGGGCTAACAGCGGATACAACATTACAGAATAAAGTATTCATGAACTTGAAGACACAGTAATAGAACTACCCAAAATGAAGTGAAAAGAGGAGAATAGAAAAACCATTCACAATTGCAAAGATGTGAAAACAACCCAAGTGCCCATCAATACATGAGTGGATTAATAAAATGTGGTATATGTATGCCATGGAGTTCTACTCAGCCACAAAAAACAATGACGATCTAGCACCTCTTGTATTATCCTAGTTAGAGATAGAGCCCATTCTACTAGGTAAAGTATCACAGGAATGGAAAAACAAGCGCCATATGTACTCACCATCAAATTGGTGTTAACTGATCAACACTTAAGTGCACATATAGCAGTAACATGCATTGGGTGTTGGGCAGATGGGAGGGGAGAGAAGGAGCTGGATATATACACACCTAATGGGTATGGTGCACACCATCTAGGGGATGGACATGCTTGAAGCTCTGACTTCAGTAGGCAAAGGCAATATATGTAACCTAAACAATTGTACCCCCGTAATATGCTAAAATTATATATATATACATATACACACACACATATATACATATAAAATCTACCTTAGGGCAAAAAAAGAACATCACTGAGCTGAAGGAAAACTGCAAGATGCCTAATATATATGAAATATGAGTCCTCAAAGGAGAAGAGTGAGAGAGTGAGACAGAAAAACTTTTGAAGAAATAATGGCTCAAAATTTGTGAAATTTGATAAAAACTATAGGCCACATATCAAGAAGTTCAATAAACCCCAAGTACAAGAAATACAAAGAAAATTACACTAAGTCATCTCATAATCAAGTTGCTCAAAAACCAGTGATAATAGAAAATCTTAAAAGTAGCCGGAGAAAGAAGACAACTGCATACAGGGGACTGAAAATAAGGACAACACAGGATGTGGACATCTTTGAGGGGAAGAAACGATGCATGGTTTATGATCAATACCTTAAAGCACAGAAAAAAGAGAGAGCAAATGCTGACCTAGAATTCTATACCCACAGAAAATGCCTACCCAAAAGAACAAAAGCCACTGTATAAAAAAGACATCTGCACTCGAATGTTTATAGCAGCACAATTCACAATTGCAAAGATGTGGAAACAACCCAAGCGCCCATCAATACATGAGTGGATTAATTAAATGTGGTACATGCATACCACGGAGTACTATTCAGCTATAAAAAACAATGATTATCTAGCACCTCTTGTATTTTCCTGGATAGAGCTAGAACCCATTCTACTAATTGAAGTATCCCAAGAATGGATAAACAAGCACCACATATACTCTCCAGCAAATTGGTTTCACTGATCAACACCTAAGTGGACATATAGGAATAACATTTATCGGGTGTCGGGCAGACGGGAGAGGGGAGGAGGGGATGGGTATATACATACATAATGAGTGCGATGCGCACCGTCTGGGGGATAGACATGCTTGAAGCTCTCAGTCAAGAGAGGGGGACAAGGGCAATATACGTAACCTTAACATTTGTACCTCCATAATATGCTGAAATTAAAAAAAATGGAAAAATAAGAATATTTTCAGACATATAAAAGCTGAAAGAATGTATCAGCAGCAGACCTACACTACAAAAAATGTTTTAAAAAGCCTGTCAGGAAGAAAGAAAATGGTACCAGATGGAATCATGGAACTACATGAAATAGTGAGCAACAAAAATTGTACATTCAAAGGTAAATATATGAGATACTTTTGTTATTGTTTAAATATCTTTAAAAATAACTGGCTATCTAAACAAATATAATAATGTATTGTGAGGTTTACAGCATGTATGCAAGTAAAATATATGAAAATATAGTAAGAAAGGGAGCAATGTATGTATACTATTGTAAGGTTGTTATATGTGAAGGGTATATGATCACTTGAATAAAGATTGTAATAAGTTAAAAATAATATTATCAACCATGAAGCATCCACTAAAATAACAAAACCAAGTATTATAGCTAATAAACCACTAAGAAGATAAAATGTCATTTTAAAAAAATCCAAAAGAAAGCAGGAGAAAAGAAGGAAAAGGGAACAAAGAACAGATAAAATAAATATAAAACAGCATGACAAAAGATTTAAATGTAAGTATATCAATAATAATATTCTATGAAAAGGGTTTAAATACTCCCAATTAAAAGGCTGAGATAGCAGTTACTTCTAGATATAAGGAGGAGCATGGGATCAGAAAGGGGCCTTAAGATCCTGGTATTGTTCCATTTGTAATCTTGGTGATGAATGTATGAACGTTGACTTTATTATTTTCCTTTGATCTATACATATGTGTTTTATTTGCTCCAGTATGCACGCTATATTTCACGATAAATCACTTGGAAAAAATAGGCAAGAGAAAGAGAGAAAGTATGGAAAGCCATGAGATAAGATAAGGAGGTAGCCCAGGGTAGCAGATTTTTGAGCTGGTTTACTATGAAGAGGAATAGAAGAGTGGTGTAATAGATAAAGGGGATAAGAAGTCAGGGGAGGCATTATTTTCTTTTAAAATGGGAGATATCACAGCATGTTTATATGATGATGGAAATGATCTACTAGGCAAAGAAAATTTACTAATGTACGATCAAGAAGTTGCAAGTGTAGGAGCCAAGCTGTTTTTTGGGCAAAGGGTTTGAGATCCGGTGTAGTAGTCAAAGAAATGATCTTTAAATAGCTGTGTTACCCACTGTAACAGAAGGGAATGTAGAAGGTGTTAGTATAGACTCGGTGGATGATAGATTTGGTGGTGAGAGGCGATGAAAGCACAGAGATAAATATGTCAAAAAGTTAAGGGTAAAAGTAAAATAATCCAAATATAAAGGATTAAAAATGATTAAAAATAAAAAGAAGTTAATTGACATAAAAAACTTTTAAATAAAATTGGAAACTAGAAACTGAAAGAAATAAAAACGACACAAGTATGAAAGAATAAGATTATCCTGGTAACATACACTGGGGGAAAGAATCCTTATTCAATAAATGGTGCTGAGAAAAACTAGGATAGCCACATGTAGAAGACTGAAACAGGATCCGCACCTTTCACCTCTCACAAAAATCAACTCACGGAGGATAGCAGACTTAAACCTAAGGTGTGAAACTGTGAGAATTCTGGAAGAAAATGTTAGAAAAACTCTTATAGACATTAGCCTAGGCAAAGAATTTATGAAGAAGACCCCAAAGGCAATCACAGCAACAACAAAAATAAATAAATCGGACCTGATCAAATTAAAAAGCTTTTGCACAGCCAAAGAAACTATCATGAGAGCAAACAGACAACCTACAGAATGGGAGAAAATATTCGCATGTTACACATCCAATAAAGGGCTGATAACTAGAATCTATATAGAACTCAGGAAAATCAGCAAGAAAAAATCAAACAACCCTATCTAAAAGTGGGCAAAGGACATGAACAGAAACTTTTCAAAAGAAGATAGATTAATGGCTAACAAACATATGAAAAAATGCTCATCATCTCTAATCATCAAGGAAATGCAAATCAAAACCACAATGAGATATCACTTATCTCCAATTAGAATGGCCTTTATCAAAAAGTCCCAAAACAATAAATGCTAGCATGGTTGAGGAGAGACAGGAACACTCATACACTGCTGGTGGGACTGCAAACTACTAAAACCTCTGTGGAAAGCTATATGGAGATATCTCAAAGAGATACAAGTAGAACTACCATTTGATCCAGCAATCCCATTACTGGGCATCTACCCACAAGAACAAAAGACACTCTATAAAAAAGACATCTGCACTCGAATGTTTACAGCAACACAATTCACAATTGCAAAGATGTGGAAACAACCCAAGTGCCCATCAACACATGAGTGGATTAATAAAATGTGGTATATGTATACCA